>JAAQRG010245757.1:0-12275 GCA_011634625.1 Babylonia areolata
AATTGATAAACAAAACAAAAATGATTTTGTTGAAGCAATAAGTGATAACTAAGTTTCTAGTGAACAATACAGTAAAAATAGTCTAATACTATCAAAAAGGTTTTGAACATTTCAGTTTGATTATTCCCAACAAGAGCCATTTTGGAAAAGATGAGTGAATGAGCATGCCATCTGAGACTTACGGAGATTAATGATCTATGACAGTGAACAGTAAGTAGTAATTTTGGACTAGGTTCTGTGCCTGATTAAAAACAAAAAACAAAAAAAAAGGTTTTATCCTGCTGAACTTAATCTTCAAAATTCTATGACTCAAATTCATTATACGTAAGCCAGTTTTTCACAAAAATGTCTTTTTTCATCTCATCCATCAACACTGTACATTTATCTTTCATTAACTTACCAACCTTACACAAGATTATCTTTTCTTAGTTTGTTACATCACACATGATTATCTATCTTTTTATCAATTTTTCAACATGAGCCAGATTATCTCTGACTTTTCAAAAACACAAATTCTTATCAATCTACCTCCAAAATGTAATTCCACCCTTCCTCGTTGAATACATCTGTACCAAAGTGAGCCCCGTAGACCGCTTTGGCCTCTTGGATCTTCTCCTTTGTGACGACAGGCCCCACGAGAAAGCGTTTCAGAATGTACTGCAGGCCAAAAAACACCGTAGTGGGAAACTTGCCCCCCCTGCTCTCAAAATAGGAACAGACCAAGGTGGTTTTCTCTGGGTACTGCCAATGATGGGTTACCTGTAAAATGGAAGATAATTATGTTTAGAAACATGTACATGGATGCTTTATTTAAAAGATACTCACATAGATTTTTTTTTTTTTTTAAAACAACAACAACAACAAAAACTAACGATATAAAAACACACATGAGCACAAACATGTGTAATTCATGAATGTACACACAGTACTTACAGTGACACACCCACAATCACACAGAATGTGTCCATTTTCTTGCAATAACTATTACTTGCAGGTTTTTTGGTTTTTGTTTTTCTGATGTTTTTTTTGTTTTGGGGGTTTTTGTTGTTGTTTTTTTATGTCCACACCAGAAACATTACAGGATAGTATTACATATACAAGTACATTTGGAAAATAGACAACAAAATATCAACAACTGAAAACAGCATAGTAAATGTGGGGGGGGGGGGGAAAGTTGCAGTTGTTCTGCGACACAAACATTATTTTATAAGCATCTCAAGGCAAAAATCTGACTGTTCACATTTTAAAAAAAGAAAACTGAAAAGGATAACTTTCCCTCTTCACTGGAATATAAATAATAAAGGCCTGTTCAAAATAAATAAGCAGAAATCATAATTCATACATAATCAGAGTATATGAGAGAGTCAGATGGAGAGGCAGCTCCTCTCCATCCCCATCAATAACAGTAACAACAACAACACTGTACAGATACAATGGGGAAATATTTCAATACATGTGATTCATTTATTTGCGAAAATGTAACATTTCAGTACATGTGATTCATTGTGTATGCATTTTTTCAGACTGTCCACATCCTGTCACTCATCTCATGAGATATGGTGTTTTCCTGGTAATATATGACATCATGTGTTTTCTGAGAAATAAAATCTAGAATCTTCCTAGTTATCTACTTTCAGTTTCAGTTTGAAACTAATTTCGACAGCAGGTTGAACTAAAGTCAAAAACAAGTACTCCAAACGTCCCCATTAACGCACCTTTAATTAGTTCCAGCTAGAGTACACTCACTCATATAGTCTGCCAGGCCGGTGCCAGACAAATCACACCAAGGATTAAGTCTGCGGGAGTACCCTCGCCAAGCAAGGCCTTAGCGATAATGGTATCATGGGTGAAATAGGTTTTTAACGTCTCCTAGTCCTACTGTTATTTTCTAATTTGTACACTTTTGAAAACTTCTCTAGTTTACATTTATCATAACGTATCGAATGTAGTGGGCCCTATTAGGGTCCTAGCGATATGGTCTTTTTGATCACACACCGAAAAAAGTGTGTGTTTTTTTGGGGTTTTTTTTTTCCAGTTCATGAGTGGACCGTTTTCATTAAAAGTTAATCATACTGCAGACCTTATGGGACAAAAAGTGTATAAATATTATTTCAATGAAACGATGAACGTTTTCCACAAATAAAAGTAAAATATGAACTCTTACCTTGTATGAATCTGTAATTAAAAGAATGTTTTCGCTACCTCCCGCGGGATAGGCTGCCATCTTGCACGCTAGTTTCGTGACGTCATAGCAACACGGCGAGAAACTTCCTGACTGCAAGAGTTGTCTTCGCGACATGTGTTTTATAGACGTGTTTTATTATTTTTAGATCAGTGGGCGGAGACACGCTGACACAGCAGTGATTAATTCGCAATAGGTTATTTTTACACGAACACATTTTGACGAAGACAGTTCGTCAGACAGACAAATAAACTGTCCGCGCTTCGCGGAACATGTTTCTGTTTCCATTCGTGTCTCTGCCTTGTGCAACAGAAGGGTGTGAACTTAACGGGGGAAAAAATCATACATATAATATTAGATATTTGCTAAGGCTAACAGGGGTTTCTGTAGGTATCCCCGCATCTCCCCAAGTTCAGTACCTGGGAAGATGATGATCTTATCGACACCCATGCAAAAAAGACATTTTGAGACATCGGTAAGTTCTCCGACACGAAGTCAGGGGATACAATCAATCAACCATATTTGTTGAGCAAACCATTATCACAGGATAGCGTCCCCTTGAAGATGCAAACAAAAAGCAGAGTCAACTGGAGACCAGCAGTACAGTACAAACAATGTAAAGAGTTGCATAAGTTCTTCAATGATTATTGCACGCGTTCTGTTTTCTTCACATGCCTGGTGCATTTAAGGATAAAGTGTGGCGCTATCTCGCCCGATCCATGGCAGTTTGTTCTCATATGTCAGCATGCACTGAGGCGTTCACGGCTGACACATCCCTCAACTCATTGCTGAAGTTCACCGAAAAACAGTTTTTTGGGCTCAGCCGTTAGTCTTGTATGACCGGAGAACTTACGTGTCCTGCCCAACGAAGCTTAGACTAGATCAGGATGGTGTGGATGCTGGGTAGACCTGCTTGAGCAAGCACCTCACTGAGAGTCGGGTACGTGTCTTTTACGTTCTGGCGGCCGCGGCTGCGGCAGTTCAGTTTCCGATAACTTTTTTTTCCTTGCTTGACCGGACGGAGCAGGCTGGGAGAGCCGGACAGGCAAGACAGTACCATGGGGGCTGTGTGCTGCTAAGCTAGGATGTGCTGTTAAGTAAGAGAAATAAACACCTCAATTCATCTTACTAAAAGACCCTGCTGTTGAGCGGAGTGGAGCGTCACGTGCACCTGTCTTGTGTCCTGTAATCCTTACCCCATCCCTTCTTCTTCTGCCCCTTTAACAATGACTTTCAGTTCTGAGGCAGTTTCAGTGTGTATAGCCACGGTGGAAGTGGTTCAGCTTCTTAGCGTGACAGTGAGACACTTTCCATGGTCCACAGGTGTACTACGTCCAGTCAGTTACAGGAGTGTGGGAGTGAACGGTCACGGTAGCAGCTCTGTCTGTACACCTCTGTTCACAGCTTCGTGTCTGGACTGATGCCTCCGTCTCAAGTTCTCACCCGGTACTGAGACCGTTGTGTCAGTGTTGCACATACTAGGCATGCTTCACTGGCGGCGGATATGTTTTACTACACTGACTCGGCCGAGTCAGTTTCCACTGAGACTCGGACGGAGTTCGATCCCTGTCGCACCCGGCGGCCCGCGGCCTGGTAACCGTGTATATGGTGTCAGTAGATTTTATTTTCCGACTGATCTCCCAAGTCAACATAATTTTATGTGTAGACTTGCAGTCGCCTGAACTCCCTTCGTCAGTGTGTGTACGCACGCAGAAGACCGTCTCACAGTGACTCGACGAATCTCGTCGCGTTAGTCCATGTCAGCGTTCGGTGGGTTCATGGAAACAGGAACACCGGGCACCGAGCTGTTCCGGGCCAGCCTGCGACGGACTGATGCACACTGCACCTCCGAAGATAAGGTATGGCTGCCCAATACATGGCGGGGTACAAATAAACAAAACGACCTCTTTGTTCAACTGTATAAGAGCCTTGTGCGTCCTGGCTGGAGTACGGCCACTCTGTGTGGCAGCCGCACCACAAAACCCTCTGTAGTGAAGTGGAGGACCGTGCAACGACGAGCCTGTTACTCTCACTGAGAGACAAGCCGTACCCTGAGGGGCTGGCGATCCTGGGACTACATACTCTTGAGCATCGCAGAAACAGAGGCGATATGATCAGTGATCCGGTGTACAAATACATACACGGGATCTACGATTCTGATCGGCCGAAGTTTGAGATCATTAGTGACCGTGCAACAAGAGGGAACAGTCTCAGGATCAACAAACAACAGTACTGCAGATTGGATGTTCGCAGCGGAACTTTCTCTCAGCGGGTGGTCAACATGTGGAATGACCCGCCGCTCCCAGAGTTCGTGGTCAGAGCGCGGCCATCCATGAACTGTTTCAAAGGCAGCCGGACTCGACGCGGCTCACTTGGAAAGATTTAGCGAGTGTCTACACTCCAACTTGTCAGTCCTGACTATTTTTATATCTTAGTATTTGCCCGACACATACCAGTGCCACGCATGTCACTTAAATGTACGTGAACATTGGAAAGATGAACTCAGTGGCCCTGCATCACTCAGGGCCTCAAACATCTACAACGTCAAGGTCAAAGTCAAGGTGATAATTATATACGTAAAATCAGTGTTACACGAGTGTATGTGTGTGACTGAAACCAGGCCTGACCTGAATGACACCGGAAAAGAATGACGAGCGCCCGGCATACTGTAGGCAGCTGTCAGTTAGCTTCAAGTTTATCCAGAAGGCAGCCTGTTACTGGCAGTGCCGTGCAAGTGACTCGATCCGTATTCAATACAAAGCCTTTTTTTTTTTTTTTTTTTTAATCATGTGACCTGATCCACAAGTGGTTGTGCGATGACCCCTGAACCGCGAGACAAAACTCTCAGTCACGATACAGCACTTGTTTGGCGGGCCAAGTTGATTTGCAATGATTTGAGTCGATTTCAGCTGGTGAAGTTGGAAGGTAAGAAATTAAACATTTTTTCCTGACGTTCGATCCTGACTGAAAGATACTGATCACACTCGGTCAATGCATGTCACGTCAAATTCGGGTGACATGACTTGGTGACAAAACGGGGCTTTAACTGGGCGATGGACTGGACTGCCAGTGTGTCCGGTTTATTGCAGTTGGTAGAGCAGACAGGGCATTTCTCAGTTTAAAGTGCGACATTACCGTTTAAGAGTTACCTACAGGTGTGATTTTCAGTGCAGTCAAGTTTCTTTCACGAAAACACCTTACATTTAGTATATATAACGAAGACTATACATAGCTTATGCCTGCAACCAGGAAATAAAAATGTTTTCACTGGCCACCATCTTGAATTATGTAATCCACGTATTTTTTCCAGGCAGGACCCCTTAGAAAGGAATGCGACTATACCCTATATGTATAGGGTAGATATGGGTATTTGCGAACGATCCAGTTGAAGCGACCAGTTCAACGTATGTACTGCAAAGATAATATGTCTTTCTGATGACAGTCAAACGTGGTTCTTTTGCTTTTGAAGGCTTTCTCTGATTGGTTGCACCAGGAAAAGTTCGTCTGCTCATTCTTTTCAACGTTTGGGTGCTTGAGGGTAAATGCGAACGGGCAAATGTGATTGCGAACGATGGCTTTGGGTACATGTAGACAATGAAAAAAAAAAAAAAACAGAAGCAGGTCTTTAACTCATTAGACATAACATATTATTGGGACATCCCACTAGACTGTTGTTGTGTTGGTTTTGATCACGCATGCGCACAAACACACAAACAGACGTTTGAACACACACACCCCACATTGCACACAAACACAGTTGTTTGAAAGTGCTCAGAAACTGTACAGCATCGTTCTCAAATAGACTCAGGTCTAATTGCAAACGACAATATTTTGCAGATTACTGTTAAAACTTGCGTTCTGATCTGTCACCAATATGCTTTCTTAAATTCTCCCAGCACCGGTAATGCGCATTCAACATATCCGATCAAATAAAATCCTGAAATCAAGGGAAGCAAGTTGTAGGACTTGAACTTTAACACAGTTAAACTGTGTCAAAGTTCAAGTCCTACAACTTGCTTCCCTTGATTTCAGGATTTTGAGAGAACGTTCGATACCTTGGTCGGCAGTGGTGCGCGAAGAGAAGATATAGCGCGGAAATAGCCAGAAGTACCTGATGTTTGACTGGTTCTTTGAAATAGATATTCATTAAGGTATTAGGAAATGGTCGAAGCAGGCGTTAAATTGTGAAATGCAACCGTTGAGAACGCTTCGAAGTGGGGCGGTATACGAATCGTTCGCAATGAACGCAATTACCCATACCTTCCCAACAGGCATCGCAGACGATAGAAAGATGACAGGGAGCCAGTTTTGTCACAAAAAACTATTAAAAGCATACAAAAAAAAAAAAAAAGAAAGAAAAAAAAAACTAATCATGGTTATGAGTTTGTTGAACAACAAAGTATATTTTGCTATAGATGCAATTTTACATTTCAGAAAAAAAAATTAAGACAAAATATATGATACAAGCAAGCAAGAAAAAAACAAATCACCAAATGAAGTTCTGGTGCCCACGGTGTTTGTAAATGAACCAAAAAATTTCAGTCAGGACCATCAAGACAAAACACATTTTGGAACACAGTAAGTGTGCTAAGTCCTGAACACCCAGCCTCTCTCCATTTCCTCATCATCTACCTCCTCCCCCCACATCCTCTTTTTGGCATGCTTTTGATGCGTTCATGACACTCACCTCTTTTCTTTCCAAGAGCATTCTCTTTCAGAAATAAGCTGGGCACCTGATTTGCAAAACCATTTCTTTTTTAAAATGAAAAGTAATAACATTCAGCTGCATTCTGTCTTGACCTCATTTGTGCTTTTACTCCCTTAAGAATTTCCAGCTCTTCCATTGATGGGTACCTTATGAAAAGTCCTCATGTCAATATAAGAACATTGGTGAACACTCTTTCCTCATTACAGCTCCTCATATCTGGAGCAATCTTCCACATCATATCCGTTTGTCCCACTCCATCTCTGCTTTTCGCTCTTCACTAAAAACTAATCTGTTTAGAATCTGCCTGAAGGCACTCTTAGTTTCCTACTTTTCCAACTCCACCCTATGCCTGCCAGGTCACTCTGAATGTTTGAGGAATGAAAGAGGGGAGGGAGAGTGGGGAAGGGAGTGAGGGGAGAGAGAGAGTGGCCATGAGTGGTTCATGTGATTTGTAACTTTTACTTTCAGCGCCCTGAACTTTTAGAGCAATGGTGCTATACAAATGTGTATTATTATTATTATTATTATCGTTGAACTGGCTTCTTGCATTCCACAAAATGAGCGTCCTTGAAATGAATGATTTCATCTGGAAATGCTGAAATTGTCTTATGATTTATACTGACGCTTTCAAATAGCCCACCCATGTGTTTCTGCATGTGTCAGCTCTCAACACATGTCCCAAAACTAGCCTTATACTTTCACCACTGTAGTCAGTTAACTACTCATGTATCAAAGAAAAGAAAATAGTTACTAAGGTTAGTATCTAGATCAAGGTACTGATCTGTTCCAAGCGCAGAGACCAGCAAAGTTGTGATTAGACAGGATCTGTCCTTTGCTCTGTGTAAAAGGTGATCACTCATAGCAGACGACCTTTTTTTTTTTTTTTTTTTTAAATCACACAACTTTTTATGTACATTTCATCAAAGAATACCTCATTAGTGACAGAAAGATTGGGCCCACAAATAAGGGTGATTCTTTTATTCATATGTTACCATCTATGAGAATTATGGCTGATGAAAATAGACCACAATCAGTGTTTTCTGTGCTTTGTCTCTGTCATTTGGAGAGCATTTGGAATCATTTGCAGGAAGTTCATAGTTACGGCAACTGTGAGATCTAATTTTGTCATATATAACTGTATAATTTTGTATACAATCATTGTAGGTACATATGTAAATCAACAATCTGCCTCCATTATGAAATGAATTTACAAAGCTTTGTAAAGCATGGATAAGTACACACACACACACACACACACACACACACACACACACACACACACACACACACACACACACACACACACATTTAGTCAATCAAGAAAGCAAGTGCAGATGTGGATATAATTCCATTTCAGCCTCTACTGCTGAAGAGTGGACAGGCCAAGATGCTGATCCTGCCATCATTATGATCATGATCATTAATCGTCAATGTTCAGCAGCCCCACAAGGATGGAGGGTGTAGGGCCACTTGCACCACTTGCACCACTTGCACCAGAAGAAAGTGAAGGAGACCGTGATAGTGACCCAGACAGTTCTCTGGGTCACGAGCGTCATGGTGTCGGCGAGGGTCCAGACCCCGATTCTAAGAGTTTGCAAGGTGAGGATATCAGCGAACTGACTTTTTCATATACAGGCACATCATTTTTGTCAGATTGAAATGCTGTTAAAATGTTTATCAAGGCTTTGTAATGTTAAGAGAAGGAATGTGTCAAATTTGAGATCCTGTCGTGTGCACCGACATTCACCAGGTGCATGCTGAAACAGCCATGAACAACAGTGGTACTGGAAAAAGAACAGGAAAAAGTATAATGTGAACAGTGTATTTTTGAATTAAAAGAGGCGAAGAAAAGCTGTGCTGATGTATTATGCCATATGTACTGCTGGTGCTTCAAATTGAGGAGAAACTGCTAAAGTGAAAGTGTGCTTATGTTTGCATGCATGCACATATTGCATCACAGTACAGTACAGTGCACACACACACGCACACACACACACACACACACACAACAATGTGCATGTTCCATGTATACACAGAACTGTACACACACACACACACACACACACACACTGTTGAACAGTTGAATGGCTTACTAAGGGGATTCAGTTTGTTCACATACTTCAATCAAGACGAAATGATCTAAATTTTGTATATTGGTTACTTGTTTTGAAAATATTCATAGAAAATGTGTGATATCTTGACATTGTTTGTCTCCTTTACATTTACTCATGTTCTGTTGTTACAGGTAAGCAAGCTACTGCACAGAACTGGGAAAAGATCAAAGCCCTAGTGATCCGGAATTATCAAAAGTTGATGGAATACGTAATGCCCACTGATGTCCTGGATCACCTGATCTCAGCCTCAGTCATCACCATTGACGACAAGGATTTCATAGAGAGGGGGAGGGAGAACAGGACGAGGCGAGCTCAAGTTGACAGGCTGTTGGAGTGTTTGATTGAAAAAGGTATTTTGTTTGGTTTGTCTTTGTGTGTGTATGTGTGTGTGTGTTGTGTGTGTGTGTGTGTGTGTGTGTGTGTGTGTGTTTGTGTGGTCAAACAAAAAGTGATTCAGTATGTCGCCAGAATTTTTTTTTTGTTTTATGGGAAGTTTAGGTACATCTCATTCAAGTCTTGTCTGCACAATATTATACTTTTAAGATTACATTGTCATCGTTGTCAGTGCGTATTTTGTAGTATAACTGTAGTTTTGGATAGATAATCTGAAGAGCACTTTTCTATCGAGAGCACTGGGATCTGGTTCCTTACATCATTATGATCGTATTGATGTCAAATTTTAAGAGCAGATACAACACGGTATCTTTCTGAACTCTTCCATATCTATACCCCGTCTCGCCATCTCCGTTCTTCCTCTGATACTCAACTTCTCAGGATACCTCACGTCAGAAGTAAGACCTATGGACACAGATCGTTTTCTTTTCAATCGCCAAAGACATGGAACAAGCTCCCTGATAACCTCCGTCATTCTGATTCCCTTGCATCTTTTAAATCTCGTCTCAAAACTCACCTTTTCCCTCAGCCTTCTCAGACGTTCTCTTGGTGGGTTTACACGACACATGTGGCAGGTAGTGCTGGGTTGCATGGTGATCTAGTAGCTGAGGGGCACCTCTGATCTGACAGTAACAATAATTATTTAGAATACTGAAACTTCTGTTTTTATATTTTAGCCAGTAGTGATTGGCCCAGATGAAACCTGACATTACTTAACTTGAACAGTCACCAAATGCTTTGAATTTACCAATATTTTGTATGTCTGTTGAGCATGCATGCTGTATACACACACACACACACACACACACACACACACACACATATATATATATATATATATATATGTGTGTGTGTGTGTGTGTGTTATTTCTAATGAAATGTTGTTTTCAGGTGACATGGGAGATTATGGATTATGGGAGAAATTTGTACAGTGCCTTGTAGCATCCAGTCAGGAACATATTGCTCAACTCCTGAAAGAACCTATCACTGACACGGAGGTCAGAGGTAAGTGTATGTGCCTGCAAAATTCTTTTTTTTTTTTTTTTTTTGGATTAGATTCAGGTGGTTTTTTTTGTTTTTTTTGTGTTTTTTAAAATTTTATTAGATTCAGGTATTTGTGCACATGCCACACACATGCGCACACACACACACACACACACACACGCGCACATGCATACACGTGCATGCACCCATTTCACACAGAAACATCTGGAGAATAGCTATGACACCAGCCTGTAGGAACCTACCCATCAGTGTATCAGTATTTTCAAACTTTGGGATTAGCACTGAGATTGTCTCTTGTACAAATTGTTCCAGTAATTCTCACTGGCTATCAGATCCTTTTTACAGTCTTTGAAGGAAATTTGTTGGCTTTCAAAGTATAATCCACTTTTTCTTCTTTCTTTTTTTTTTAAACCCCCATTTTGCATTGTTTTACTTAAAATTAGTGTTGTAGTTGTTCGGGGTGGGTTCTATCTTCGATACAGCGTTTTCCACAAGAGGGTAAGGAAGAACAAGAGGGGGGAGGAAAAGGGAATGAACACCTCACACAAGGTCGTTTTACAGAGTTTCCCTATTCTGATCTCGTCAATGCACGACAATGCACGTCAATGCGCGACAACGCGCGACAATGCGCGAGCCTCTCATCAGTGTGACAACAGGCCAAACATTGAAACACTAGGACCCGTCCAGTCCAGCCGATTCTCACGCTCTGGCTTACAGTTGCTGTGACGGGATCAGCTAAGCTATCCAGAACTGTACTCACTGACAGTGAGGAGCGATGAAAATCATATTCATAAGAAACACGCAATTGCTTCCCCTAGCATCACAAGCACCAACTCGCAATTGCTTCCCCTAGCATCACAAGCACCAACTCGCAATTGCTTCCCCTAGCATCACAAGCACCAACTCGCAATTGCTTCCCCTAGCATCACAAGCACCAACTCGCAATTGCTTCCCCTAGCATCACAAGCACCAACTCGCAATTGCTTCCCCTAGCATCACAAGCAACAACACGCAATTGCTTCCCCTAGCATCACAAGCACCAACTCGCAATTGCTTCCCCTAGCATCACAAGCACCAACTCGCAATTGCTTCCCCTAGCATCACAAGCAACAGCACGCACGCGCAATCTCAACCACACATTCATTCAAAGTGCCACAAAAATAAATGCTATTACATTAGCTTCTTTTTTTTTCTTTTCTTTTTTTAAAGTTTGTCTGTCCGTTCCACGACATTGTCACTGGGTGACAGTAGGAAACTGGGAAGTAGTGTTCTTGTTCTGTGTCACTTTGTCGTTCTGTTTAATGGGAAACTTTTGTTGGAACTTGACTTGTTTGTTTTGTAAAGTTCATGTGGATTTGTTTATTGGATACTTTCTGTAACACTTGCATGCAACCTGTTTTGGATTCCGAGAGTTGATATTGAAAATTTGCTGTTACCCACTTTCATCAAAGTTCGAACTTTTATATATATATATATATATATATATATATATATATATATAAAAGAAAAGAATTACAGAGCCAAACACTGCAGGGTTTTTTTTTTATCTTCTGGAAACCTCTTTCAGTTCATATTAATGACTTTAATACATGTCGAACAGAAACAAGATGTCAAGATTTTATTTTTTTTTAAATAAATAAATAAAGGCAGTAACACGAAGCAGGTCCACTGTAAATTTTCAGTGAAGGTAATTATGGTTATTGAACCACGAAACATTCCTTCTTTTGAGTTTATTGTGTAATCAGTGTTTTGTTTTTCAGGATAATGGAAAGGTTCAAGGATAAAAAAAGAAAAAAAAAAAGACTTGTTCAGGAAACAATGTTTAACGTCCAAACATAATTGCTTTTGTGTTGATTTCTTTCTTTTTTTTTTT
>JAAQRG010245758.1:2500-12235 GCA_011634625.1 Babylonia areolata
GCATAAGCGATCTTGAAGTGCTAAGTTCGTTTAGCGTAAAGAACTCTCAATCCTGTGGGTTAGCGTAGACATAGAATCACTGTTTAGCGCTGTGAAGATCATTCGTGCAACCATCCACGCAGGTGCAGTGTGTGTGTGTGTGTGTGTGTGTGTTTCTGTTTGTCTGTTTGTGTATGTGTGTGTGTCCGTCCGTCCGTCTGTTTATTTTTTGGATGTCTGCTCCAACTCGGTGCAGTCAATGGTCTGGTTAGGATGGTTTGTGTGTGCATTGAAGTCTTCTTCCTTCGTTGGGTCATGTTTCTGGATTGGTTAGGCTGGTTTTGTCCTGGTTCATGACGTCTTCGGTGTTTTTTGTTGTTGTTTTTTCCTTCTTGTTTTTGTTTCTGTTGTCGGTTTTGTGTTGTGTTTCTCTTTCGTTTCCCCCGTTCCTTTGAAGTTGAAAATGGATGCGTGCCGCGATTGGAGGAGAGCCGTTCGTTGGGAGAGAGAGAGAGACAGAGAGAGAGTGAGACTGAAGTGTGTGTGTGTGTGTGTGTGTGCGCGCGCGTGCGCGTATGAGTAGGTATGTGCATGGGCGCCTCTGTAAGAACACACACACACATATATATTCATTTATATATTATGATATATATATATATATATATATATATATATATATATATATATATATATATATATACTCACTGTGTGTGTGCGCGCGTGTGTGCGGCACGGTGTCTTTCGTTCTTTGTGCGAGCACACAAAAATAAAATGTGCTCTCTATTGAAGTTTCGTTGCTTTCTTTTACAGTGAGGTTCATTCATTCATTCATTCGTTCGTCCATTCATTCAGAACTTTGTTTATTCACAGCTCTGTCCATTCATTCCTCACACTCATACTATTCATCCTCGACATTCTCTTCCTATTTCTCTTTTTTTCTTTTTTTTTTGCAGCACGCATTGACTGCGATTCACAAACAACAAAACGTTTTTGCCTTTTCGCTGAATATTTTTACTGGTGACAACTCTTTTGAATGTACATGTCTGCTGCTGTTTGGAGTTGGAGTAAGCGGAGATGTCTTGGCTTTTTGTGGTGGCGTTCACTTCTTCCCGTTCACTCCGCTCTTTCAAGTCTGACCTGAATACCGACCTTTTATTTATCTTCTTTTTTTTTCAGTATGGCCCCATTCCTCTCCTCCCTACTCTCTTTCTATTCATGGTTTCTCTAGCCTTCTATATAACCGTTAAAAAAGTTACTGGTTTTGTCTTTCCTCCCCATAGTTCAGAGTTGTACACGAGTGTGAAAGTTGTGCGTGAAAGCGCTTTGATTTGTTTCTCCACAAGATTCAGTGCTGCACAATGGTGATGATGATGATGATTATTATTATTATTATTCCTATTGTTATTATTGTTATTGTTGTTGTTGTGTTGTTATTGTTATGATGATGATGTTGACGAATGATGATTAGATTTAGGGTTACATTTAGGGTTACATTGTTTCAGGCTTGTACAGATGAATTTCGGGATCTTCATAGTTGACTTCACTAGAATGACCCCCCGGGTAAAATTGTCCTCGTCAGACCTGCTTACGTCAGCCAGTTGAGGTTTGACCCCTATTTGGGAGGAGGCAGGTTCAGTCTTGTCCTTCATCGAAAAAAGCTGAAGCCTTAACCGAAAGAGGCTGTCCTCGAAAGGAACGTAGTAGGAAGGGTTGAGAAGTCAAGATATAGGAAAGTCCATATCCCGTTTAGAAACACCCCTTTTCCTTAAATCTACAATGTTACAGTCGGAAAGAAGCCAGGTTTGGGTTCCATGAGCGAACTGAGCAGCACTAAGTTTGCCTAAAGTTAAGAATGTCCCTAAGTATGTATGGAATTAACCGTGGAGTTAGGAACATTCTTAACTCCAAGCAAACTTAGCGCTGCAAAGATCACCTTATGCAACTCTGTCCAGTTCAGGTTACCCTTGTCCCCCGCCCCCCTCCCCCTCACAGAGTAGTGGGTAGGTGAGAGAGGCAACTGCAAGCCAGCCGAGAGCGTACAGTTCCCCGTGTTTCCGCTATGTTGTACTTTTGGAAGGAAAAAGGAGACAGAGGGTAGGTGGGGGTGGGGGTGGGGGGCAGTGTAAGCTAATCGAGAGCTTCCTCTTCCGTTGTTTCCGCCATGTTGTAATGTGGAAGGAAAAAGGGAGCGGGAGGGCTGGACCAGGCGGTCAGTACCAGTCACAAAGAGTTGGCACTTTCCATACTTCCCCGATCCTTTGATGTGGGTGATAGGGGTCAGTACCAGCTAGCCCCAAACTACCCTTGTCTGAAACTCCTATCATGTTAAAAGACGGTGGTGGGGTGGGGGTTGGGGGGCTGTCCAAGCTCGTCCAGAACAACTCACTTCCTGTGCTTCCACACCGTAATGTGGAGAAGTGTCAGTACAGGGCAGCGCAGACCTATCCTCCTGCCCTCACTTTCGCTTGGCTGTCGGAACTTCAATGCAGGCTACAGAAATACACACACTTCCACGTTTGCTTACATTACGTTGCAGTGGAAGGACGAGGGCGTCGGCAAATAGCGAGAACGACCCCCCCCCCCCCACCCCACCCCCCACCTCCCTACGCCCTCCAACTGGGGGGTGGTGGGAGGATAGGGGGTCGATCTTGACTAACTTTACTGACCCCGGGGGTCATTCGAGGCTACCTAGAATGACCACTGGCGGGCCGGGGTAAAACTAGAGGGGGAGGGGGGTATATTGAGGCTGTTAAACCGGATTCTGATTTTGTGACGTCTGGCAAATGTTCATCTGGGGTTTCCTTCACTTGAGAGAGAGAGAGAGAGAGAGGCCCCTCCAACACGACGAGGAAGTGTGATACTCTCCGTAATAGGGTATTGATCACTGCAATCAATATCATTTTTGGTTTTTCCCTCTCTCACGTAGGCCTGTTGTGTTATGTTGTGCTTGTGGTACGTGGCTTTGCTGCCTCCTCCCCCTCCCCCCCACCCCCCATTCCCTCTCCCCCCAAAGAAAATCAATTATGTTTCATTAATGTTCGTTTTGGGAATGGAGTTGTTGTTTTTCCTTCTTTTCTTTTTACACTGGTCTTGCTCAGCATTCCACTTTATTATTTTTCTCACCGCATGTCTTCTCTCCCCCCTCTCTCTCTCTCTCTCTCTCTCCATCTTCTTCTTCTCTCTCTCTCTCTCTCTCATATTCATCACCCCATTTTCATCTTTTATTTGTTGTTCTGAATTCTGGAACGCTGGAGGGTTACGTTACAACACACCGTAAAGCTTTCTGTGCGCGCGCGCGCATGTGTGTGTGCCTGCGCCTGTGCGTGTGTGTATGAGTGTGTGTGTGTGTGTTTGTGCTCGCGTGTATGTGTGTGTGTGTGTGTGCATGTGTGCGTGCTTTCCCCACTCACCTCCTCGCGGTTCACGTCTCGTTGATGTCAGGCTGACCCGTGCTCCCACCGTCTTTCTCTTGTAGAACTGTGTGTATTATGAATAAACTAGAAGCAGCCAGCCACCCTTTCCAATCCATATTGTATTTGTATATATACTGATTTCCTGTTCGGTCTGTTTGATAACCACCCAGGTTCACGATCGATAAATAACACTGTTTCTTCTCTCAGCCCCCCCTCCCCCCTCTGTCTCTGTCTCTGTCTCTCTCTCCACTCACTCTGTCTCTTACTCACGCGCGCACACGCACGTGCTCGCACACAAGCAAGCACTCACGCACGCACACACATGCGCGTGTACACACACGCTCGCATCACACTTACATTGTGTTGTTTTCACTCCTTTATGTTATCGGTTATGTGTGGATTTTTTGGTGGTGGTGGTGGTGGTGGTCGTCTAAAACCCCGTGAAATTCGTGAATAGGCGTTAAACTGAAGAACACACACACACACACACACACACAACGACCAGATGCCCAGACGCCCAACAATAGTCTTCGATGGCTATCGTGTGGGTGGATGCGAAGGGGTGGTGATGGTGAGTAGGTGGGTAGAAACTTGATAAACTATGGTATTAAAAAAAAATATTTTATCTTATTTCATTTTTAATTCCCCTTGCCTATCACTGTATCAGAAGAGGGTGTGGATGGGTGGCTTCTGTTGAGAACCCCCCCCACCCACCCACCCCCCGCTTTTTTTCTCCTCGCGGCTATCTGCAACGTTATGAACTGCTTTTGGATACCGCCGCCACCATCCAGTCTCCCAGCACGGATAGTATAGATCTTATGAACGGTTATGGTGCACTGCTCGCATCAGAAGAGGGCATTTTGGTAAGTAATTTGCTCGCGCGCGCGCGTGAGTGTATGTGTGTGTTTCCCTCTAAACCCCATCTCTTCCTCCCTCCTTTCTCTGTCTCTCTCTCTCCGCCTCTGTCTCCTTCAGTCTCTCCGTTTCTCTCTTTCTCTGTCCCTGTGTTTTCTCCATCTCTCTCGCTCTCTTTTCCCCTTTCTCTGTCTCACTTTGATAATGATACTGAGGTTAGATGTGTAGGTGGGAAGGGGTGTGCTAATTCATGAATGCGGCGACGTTGGGATTTTGAGATTTTTGAATGCCACACAATATACAACCATTTTTAGCATTCCATCATGTCTAGAGTGGAAATTCGATCAGATGTTTTTGTTTTGCTTATTTAATTTCGTTGGGGAAAAAGTGTTTATTTTGCTGGTTCTAGTGTGTGCAAGATAAGGTGTTTGTGTGTGTGTGTGTGTGTGTGTGTGTGTGTGTGTGTGTGTGTGTGTGTGTTTAACACCATAGAATGGACGAGTGAGATTGGGGAAATGGCGATCAAATTTTGATTTCACGTGGCAACACAAGGTGTTGAAATTCGACCTACAGCAGAAAGATTTTTTTTCTTTTCGAAAAATCAAAATCAAAATCGGATAGGGTTCTGAATGCCTAGGTGGGTGATGGTGATTCTTTATCCTTTGACTTGTTTTACTAATTAATTAGAATAGATTGATTAATTCGTTTGGTTGTGTATGTGTTTATTGATTTGTTCGTTTTGGTTAAATAGATAATGGTATCACATTGTCGTTCCTCAGTGAGTGTGGGGATGGCTATTCTTTATCCTAATGAAATGAGCCACACACACACCACACCCCCCGCACCCCTCCCAATCAAACACCATCTGCTTCACCCTATCCCCCTACCCGCCATCATCCGCAGCGATCCTTCACGTCTCTGGGTGTTTTTCTGGACTCCCTATTACGTTTACCGTGTGTTAGTCATGACGTCATCCGACCCACTTTCCCACGATCCCGCGCCCCTTCAAAATATGGCCCAAGGTTCTTTGTTGCTCGCGTTCACACCCACTTAACCCAAACCCCACCTTCCCCACACACACACCCCACAATCTCCCCGCCCCGTCCTTCACAAATGTCGACAGAAGCAACTTTCTGTGTTGTAAAGCACTGTATTGTTGGACATGAAATTCAGTCTATACCCGCTGTGTATATCGCTGAGTGTATGCAATACTATGATCGTGTCCGACTCGGACCACCAGGACAGCAGAGAAGGCAAATTTCTGCCATCCCGATTGTCATTTGTAGTGGAGAATGTCAAGTCGCATCCTCACTCCCTAGGTCAAGAGGGCTTTGAGGTTGACGGCTTTTCGATGGCCACGAATCAGCTGTTTCTGACCTCACAGGGCATTTTCGTGCACTTGGTGCTGGGATAGCTTGGAAACTGAACGACATTTCACATCCCTTTACAACGGAGTGAAAGGCAGAGCATTGGATTGCATTGTATGGTACAATAACGGGTTTGTTTGTTTGTTTTTTTTGTTTGTTTTTTGTTTTTTTTTGTTGGTTTTTGTGTGTGTGTGTGTATTTGTTTTTAATAATCACAACCGGCTTCTCTTTGTGAAATTGAATTGCTGTCCCTGGTGAGAGAGTGCGTCAATACGATGCAGCACCACATATTGTTTTTCCCCTGTCAGAAGGTGGATTTGTTAAATCACAGTCAGTGAATTGTGTACAGTTTTTTTCCCAGGGGCAACCTATTTCTTGCCGTGGGTTCTTTTATATGTGCCAAATGCATCCTGCTGATGGGACCGGTTTATCGTCTCATCCGAAAAAAAAACACAACTAGCACCCACACCTCCACTCACTGTCTGGTAGGAGTAAGTGGGGGAGAGGGGGGGTTGTAAAAATCCCCGTCAAGTTACGGGACTCGAACCCGTGGACACTCGCTCCCGAGTCGGGTGTATTAACACTAGGCCAGTGCAGCACTCAATAGCAAGTCCTGGTCCAGGGATGGTGCCAGATCTGTCGATTTTGCTTGAGATCGAGCGCGAGGGCGAACGAGAGCTGTGAATCGAACAGTCTGATGTTGGCTTTAATCACAGATCTATTCGGCCAACAGGATTGAAAAGTGAAACGATAATGGTAATACCTACTTTCAGGTTGTGTCAGTGATGATTGAAACGATAATGGTAATACCTACTTTCAGGTTGTGTCAGTGATGATTGAAACGATAATGGTAATACCTACTTTCAGGTTGTGTCAGTGATGATTGAAACGATAATGGTAATACCTACTCTCAGGTTGTGTCATAATGGTAATACCTACCTTCAGGTTGTGTCAGTGATGATTGAAACGATAATGGTAATACCTACTTTCAGGTTGTGCCAGTGATGATTGAAACGATAATGGTAATACCTACTTTCAGGTTGTGTCAGTGATGATTGAAACGATAATGGTAATACCTACTCTCAGGTTGTGTCAGTGATGATTGGAACGATAATGGTAATACCAACCTTCAGGTTGTGCCAGTGATGATAGGAACAATAATGGTAATACCTACCTTCAGGTTGTGCCAGTGATGATAGGAACAATAATGGTAATACCTACCTTCAGGTTGTGTCAGTGATGATTGGAACAATAATGGTAATACCTATTTTCAGGTTGCGTCAGTGGTGATTGAAATGACCGTGCTCATACCTAACTTCAGGTTGTGTTAGTGGTGATTCAAATGACCATGGCAATACTTACCTTCAGGCTGTGTCATTGGGGATTGAAAAGACCATGGAAATACTTACCTTCAGGCGGTGTCAGTGGGGATTGAAAAGACCATGTTAATACCTACCTTCAGGCTGTGTCAGTGGGGATTGAAAAGACCATGGAAATACCTACCTTCAGGCTGTGTCAGTGGGGATTGAAAAGACCATGGTAATACCTACCTTCAGGCTGTGTCAGTGGGGATTGAAAAGACCATGGAAATACCTACCTTCAGGCTGTGTCAGTGGGGATTGAAAAGACCATGGTAATACCTACCTTCAGGCTGTGTCAGTGGGGATTGAAAAGACCATGGAAATACTTCCAGGTTTCGTCCTTTCCCCCACCCGACACTTTAACGTCCTTGACAGTGTGACGCTCGGGTGGAAAGTGGTGGGAATAGGGGTGGGTTGGGGGATGGGGTTCCCCACGCTTTTCGGCCTTTGACAGTTTGACATTTGGGTGGAAAGAGTGGGAAAGAGGAGAGCGAGTAGGGGTCTGGGGGGGGGGGGGGATTACCCGGCATTTTTCCCGCCAACCCACCCACGTTTTCCCCGCCCTTGACAGTTTGACATTTGCGTGGAAAGGGGCAGGGAAGACTTGGAGATGAAGGGGTGGGGGAGGGGGGTGCATTAACTTGCATCTGCCCATGGCGAGGAATAATTTTTTTTTTATAAAGTCCCATGACGGTGGTGCTTTATTTAAAGATCCTCTCGATGCTTGGTTTATTTCGTATCTTGATTTTGTATCATTAAGAGAAAGAAATCAGCAACGGTGTAGTGGAGGGGGGAAAAGCAAAAACAAACTTTTTAAAAATATTTTTAAAATAAAGTTAACTGCTTCGTTTTTTCCCGTATAAACGTAAGTCTGAACGACTTGCAGACGTTTTTGTTTTTTTGTTGCTGTTTTTTACAGCCAGGGAGCGCGACTGCCCCTTGGTCTCTCCTGTCCCCATCTCTTTCTCCTCCTCCATGTCTGTGAAGTGTCTTTGAGGTGCCGCACAGAGGAACTGTTCACCCAAATCTTCCAGGTCTGTCGGCTGTGTGTCAAAGTTTGGGTCTCTGCAAATGGTTTTCCTGTCCATTCTGCAGTTACCCCTTCCCCTGTTTTCCCTTCTCAAGGCACTACCATCCTCCACACGACCACCATGCCCCAGCCGTCTCCTTGTCCCCTATTGGCTGTTGCTGTCCTCTGACCTTCAACCATGCTCACTGACCCCGACCCCCTTTTTGTTGTCCTGAAATCTGTGCCAAGGTTTCGTAACCGCAAGTGCCTAGCTTCTGGCGCGAACCTTTTGTTGAACGTTGAAAGGGATATGGGTGGTGTGTGTGCGTGTTTTATCTGGAGTGCAGGTGGTGTGTGCGTGTGTTGAATCGTGTGTATTTTTAAGGGGTTGTGGTGGGGGCGATAGGGGTTGGTTTGGGGGGATTTACAAAAAAACAAACAAAAACTGTACAACTGTTCTTTCAAGGGAGTAAATTTATGGAGTTTCGTTTTCATGACCGTGTTTTTAAAGGGCTTCCTGCTTTAAAAAAAAAAAATTGTGTGTGTGTGTTGTATCTTTGCTGCTATTATTTTGGGTTTTTGTGCTGCTATGTTGCTTTTTCTTTTTTTATCCTTATTTTTGGGTTGTATCTTTGCTTTATTTTTTAAATCTTTTTTGTTGTAGCTTTGTTTTATTATTTTATGTTTTTGTGTTGTATCTTTTCGGTATTATTTTATGTTTTTGTGCTGCATATTTGCTGTTTATTATTTTATGTTTTTGTGTTTTAACTTTGTTTTATTAATTTCTGTTTTTGTGTTGTATCTTTACTCTTCGTTATTTTCATGTTTTTACGTTGTATCTTTGCTTTTATTGTTCCATTAAACGACAGTACAGTCGGTATATGTGTAGAAGAAGAACAATTTATAGTTTACAATTGTTCCATCATGTGAAGAAAAAAGACACATGTTATATTTCATTCTAGATTATTTATTTATTCATTTCATGTATTTGTTTATTCAGGAAGAGAGATTGTTAAGAAAAATGGAGAGAGAGAGAGAGAGAGAGAGAGCGTTTGCAATGATATTGATTCTATCTGATTATAGGTTATTTGTTGTTGTTGTTGTTGTTTTTTATATAGAGAAAAATGACATTATTTTCAGTGTAGCGATTTCGCAAAGAAATGCAAATCCCAGAGAAAAGAATTTGTCCTCCCTGTTTCTACTCTCAAATTATCGCCCATTGGGCTTCGCCGGGAGGGCGTCTTGTTTTGTGTGTGTTATAGGGATCGGTTTTATTCATTGTTGGGACGTTCAGAAGATACTTTATTTTATGTTCTTGTTATTATCATTATCATTATTACTATTATTGAACCCTGGGTTTATTCTTATTTTCATTTATTGATTTCTTTTTTAACTACAGAAAACTGTTACATTTGCAGAAGATAACATGAATACTAAAAACAACAACAAAAAGGATCGCTCTGTTGGTTGAAACCTTCAGCACCCCTAAAACCGCCCTTTACCCCAGCACGCCATGCCCTAGATTCTGCCCATGGAGTAGGGGGTGGGAGTAAGGGAGAGAGGGGTGGAGTCGTGTGGCCCATGATACCTCTTCTTTCGTTTGGTCGGATCCCGAATTCCTCCTGCTTTTTCCCAGTACACACCACACACACACACACACACACACACACACACACACACACGGCGCGCGCGCGCGCGCATGTACGCACTCACGCGCACACACCATTCATCACCCTATTTCCATCTTTTTT
>JAAQRG010245763.1:0-5000 GCA_011634625.1 Babylonia areolata
AATTAATGTTTTTGAAGATGGGGTAATTCGTGATGGAGTATCAATTAACTGATTTAGGCCAAAATTATCATATATTTGAATCCACCGATGATTGGGTTTTAGGAGGTCTATGTTAAAATCTCCAAGAAGAATGACTTCATTACCAGCAAGTGTAACAGCCTCCATCATTTCACTAAATTTATCAAGCCAGTCAATATGTTCTGAAGGGTTTCTGTATACAAATCCAACGTATAACGGTTTACTTTTTTTAATGTATACTTCGATCCAAACTGATTCTACATGATATTTTTCAAAGGAAACAATACGTTTGTAAGAGAGAGACTGGCTGATGTAAAGAATTAAACCAGTTTGTTTGGGAAGAATGGGATCAAGGCGGACAACGTTATAACCAGGTATAGATACGTCTGCATCGGAAATAACGGATGTTAATCTGGATTCAGCACAACAAAATAAATGGAACTGATTGCCAGAATTATACAGAATAGAAGAAAGCTCATCTAATTTGTTTAGAACATGGTTGACATTTAAAAAACCTACTTTGAGACCATCTCTAGACGGCCATGTATTGACAGTGGTCATTATTATAATCAGAAAATATGTAACTCACAATAACACACACAGTTACTCGATCAACAATTATTTCAATATGTGAATAAAGTGAAAACTGCAACCTGTAAAATAAACAAAGCTTATCGATCGGAACAATCTACAACAACAGTGAATATCAAATGACACAAAAAATCACTTCAAAAGCTGTCACTTGATTCGAACGACATAAATTGTCAAATGCAAAAAAATATTTTACAAAGCAATAATTGTTACCGCAGGTATTCCACGCAAGGAGCGTCGAGCCACAATCAATATAATATAACCTTCTCGGTAATTATGTTACTAGTATGATAATGTCATTTCATGAGTATTGCAAGCCCGTAACACACACACACACACACACACACACACACACACACACACACACACACACACACACACACACACACAGAGAGAGAATGGGAATGGTAATGCAATCAAAATTATATGTTAAATAAATAGACTCACTAACTGGAATCACAAGTGACGTTGTACGTCCTCCGCTTCCAAACAAGATGCTAACCATGATTATACTGATGCATGTTTAACATCTGTGAAGTCATCATGTTTAATAAATAAATGTAACGATTCAAATCACCTTGAGGAAAAATGGGTTTAGTATCAGGAACTTTGTTTTGGCCAGGGCGCCCATGATACTCATGTGGGTTCATTCTGACAAAGGACTGGGAATTGGACTGTGTGTCAGTGTTGGAATAGCTTGGAGTGTCCACAGACTGATGGGGAGGGAAATAGGGACCAGGTTTAGATGGCTGGTACTGGGAGTTGGGTAAGGGGGGGAAGTGATCCATAGAATACACTGAGGGCAAAAGGGGTTCATCACCGGGACGATGACCATTGTCTGGCCGTCGCTGTGGGAAAATATTGGAACCGCGGGTGTAGCTGCGACCCTGGGTTTGTGTCACACGTTCTGTGGCGTTGTGAGCATGAGGGGCTGCATGGGACCTCTGCTGCCAGCCCGTAGCATCATCAGCAGAGTATTTGGGGTTAAATGAATATCGGGGGTCGGAACTGTATGTATTGGTATTGTTAGGGTTACGATTAAAAACGTCAGTACGGTTTGTGTAAATCACAGAACCAGTGTGTGCATTATGCTGCATATGTCTGTCAGCATTGTAAGGCTGTCGGTTAGTAGGGACGGCACGAGTGTTGGTACGGCTAGGTCTCTCATCACCACCACTGAACTTTGTCGAAAAACCTTGAGCAGCATAACCAGTGTGTTGTCGGTTACCTGACAGGTCACGTCTAGTCTGGTCGTCCACAAGCCAGTTAATGTATGTGCGCTTTACATTGGATGCAAGCTGTGCTGTGCCTTTAAAACTGGGATGGGTTGCATTTTGGTACATGATTAGCTTCGGGGCGCCAGATGTTGCGACAAATGAGTCTGTATTATCTATAAATGTTATATTAGATATTTTACATGCTGAAAGAAGATTATGATTTGAGGGAATAATAGCGTTATTGAGATTATGCTTGCCTTTGGCTGGTACCGGTGAACTAAATGCTATTTTTGAACAGGGAAAGACCTGGTGACACAGATTGAGTATGACAGTCCACCGTTCGGTAGAGACTGGTCCTGAGGGACAGGCGTTGACACCAACATGGATGACTAGGGCTTTAATGTTGCGGTATGCTGGCTGATGTGTCAACCAATATTCCAAGTCATGTGTTGCCATGCCCGGAACACAAATTTTGTGCAGGTTGTACGAGCGCAGTCTAAGTTTCATAGGGTCCACATGTTTGATGATGGAGTCACCAATCAAGAGTGCTGTGGCACTTTCATTTACATTGATGTCACTGAGCACTTCTAACGGAGAGCGAGAGAGAATGAGAGAAACGACAAGTCTAGATGTTGCGTCGGTGGACAGATATTTCTGAATGGAACTGATGCGTCGCAATTGACAGTAGCAGGACTGACATGTCTGACTGATAAATTTTTGCATGGACAGTATGTTGTCAAGGACAACGCCGAGGTTCCTGACTGAGCTGGAAAGTGGGATGGATGTACTGCCAAGTTTGATTTTGTCAGCTGTGATGGAAGAGATTTTTTGTTCAGTTCCTATGATCATTGCTTCGGTTTTGTCTGCGTTCAATTGTAACTTATTTAGAGTAATCCAGTTTTGAATATCCAGGAAGCATTCAGATGTTTCCTGCAAGAGCGAGGACAATTTTTGAGGGGGATCACTCTTCTGAAGTTGAGTGTCATCAGCATAGGAATGATGACTAACATTGTGGTGGTTGATAATTTCAGAGAGAGGAGCAGTGTACAGTGTGAAGAGAACAGGGCCTAAAACAGATCCCTGTGGGACTCCGTGTTTGATTTTAACGGGTTCAGACTGGAAATTATCGACGATGACAGACTGGAATTGCTCAGTGAGATAAGATTTGAACCAGATGAGAACAGTGCCGCTGATCCATATGTAAAATGAAGACGGGATAGAAGGATTGAATGGTATATCGTGTCAAAGGCGGCTGACAAGTCGAGAAGAGTAAGAAGGGAAAATTTTCCAGAGTCGGACGCTAGTAGTAGATTGTTCAGGATGTGAAGGAGAGTGGTTTCGGTGCTGTGGTCAGCATGATGTGCAGACTGAAAAGGGTGAAGAAGATTGTTGAAACAAAGGTGGTTGTTGAGCTGCTTCAGGACAGATTTTCCAAGGAGTTTGGACAGGAAAGGAAGGTTAGAAACTGGTCGATAATTTTTCAAAATGTTTGCATCAAGGTTGGGTTTCTTCAGAAAAATCTACGCCATTTTCACATATTTCGGAACATTGTCAACGCTAAAGCAAACTCGGTGCTGCTGAGATGGTTTATACATGTGTTCTGTGTGTCATGCAGACAGACAGAAAGGCACTGAGTGCCCTGTGGACCATGGGCAATGTGCTGGTGACCTCTGTTCTCATGATCCTGACGTCCATAGCAGCCCTGAGCACTGCGAGAAACGTGAGTGGCTGTGCAGGGGACGTCAAGGACCTGAACATCATGGGCTTCTTCCCGCATAGTGGGGCATTCTCAGGGGGCCAGAGTCTGTTGTCCGCTTCCATGCTGACCATCGACCAGATCAACAGCATGTGTGTCGTGCCGGGCTACCGCCTCAACCTCCATCCCGCCGACACCAAGGTAGGTCACGTCGACACCTCCATCCCGCCGACACCAAAGTAGGTCACGCCGACACCAAGGTAGGTCACGTCGACACCTCCATCCCGCCGACACCAAGGTAGGTCACGTCGACACCTCCACCCCGCCGACACCAAAGTAGGTCACGTCGACACCAAGGTAGGTCACGTCGACACCTCCATCCCGCCGACACCAAGGTAGGTCACGTCGACACCTCCACCCCGCCGACACCAAAGTAGGTCACGCCGACACCAAGGTAGGTCACGTCGACACCAAGGTAGGTCACGCCGACACCTCCATCCCGCCGACACCAAAGTAGGTCACGTCGACACCTCCATCCCGCCGACACCAAAGTAGGTCACGCCGACACCAAGGTAGGTCACGTCGACACCAAGGTAGGTCACGCCGACACCAAGGTAGGGCACGTCGACACCTCCATCCCGCCGACACCAAGGTAGGTCACGTCGACACCAAAGTAGGTCACGCCAACACACCAAAGTAGGTCACGCCGACACCTCCATCACGTCGACACCAAGGTAGGTCACGCCGACACCAAGGAAGGTCACGTCGACACCTCCATCCCGCCGACACCAAGGTAGGTCACGTCGACACCTCCATCCCGCCGACACCAAAGTAGGTCACGCCGACACCAAAGTAGGTCACGCCGACACCAAAGTAGGTCAATGTAGGTCACGCCGACACCAAAGTAGGTCACGCCGACACCAAAGTAGGTCACGCCGACAGGACGATATGTCGTTCCCTTCCTCTTCCTTTCTCTTGTAACGTAACAGTTGAACGTTGGGTGACGTAATCATGACTTGAGGGGCCGTATTCAAGACGAAATTCATTTTGCCTTTTAAGGCAAGCTACCATTGACATGGTAGGGACCCGCGTGTACAGTTCAACGTGAAAGTTAAGTTCTCTGTATTCAAGACACGCACAGTGCACTCAGGCAGCTAATCTATCGTCAACAACAAAAAATCCCACTGATTCCCTTCTGCCCGTGCTCTTTTACTTCTCATCGTACCACAGTTCTGAACATTGTCGAGAGAGTTCCTCAGCAAAAACAACGCTACTAAAGGATCCGCCATGTTTACCTCTGCTTCTGGGCAGGTAGTAAGGGCCTTGGGTTTGGAGACCCATGGGTAGACTCATGTGTTTCTGACCTATACCGGTTATTGCTTACCCTTGTGCAGTTTGCCTTGCCTCAGGTAATTTGTCTGCTGGTACAGCTTTACCTGCAGGCACAATGGTCTCTTGAATAATGCCCCAGGAAGGCT
>JAAQRG010245763.1:7500-12312 GCA_011634625.1 Babylonia areolata
AAAATCACTAACATCACAGGCTGAGAGTACGGAAACAATGTCATGACGGTGACAGAGGTCTGCCCATATCCTCCAGCCAATCAGCGGATTCGTCTTATATCTGAAGATCCGTCAGCCAGTTATCTGCCTTGCATGGTGATAATTTTCTCTTTGACAAGCCTTCATAATGAAAGCGCGTGAGGCTTCATTATTGGCCAGGCTGTCTGCAATCACTGTGGTCACCTGTCGCTGCAGCCGGAGGCACGGAACTTCCACGGCCATTAGCGTTGATCTGACTTTGATTCAACATCCAATCCATTGATTGGTCAACATGACTGGGAACCATACTTTTTGATGATGCCCTGTTATCTGCACCATTTCATTGGCATTACTCTGTTGAATAATGATGATGAGGAGGATGACAATGCTGCTGCGGATGTCCAGTTTAGGTTTTGGACAACGTGACAAAGGATTTGGACAACGTGACAAAGGTTTTGGACAAAGTGACAAAGGATTTGGACAACGTGACAAAGGATTTGGACAACGTGACAAAGGTTTTGGTTTTGGACAACGTGACAAAGGTTTTGGACAAAGTGACAAAGGTTTTGGTTTTGGACAACGTGACAAAGGTTTTGGACAAAGTGACAAAGGATTTGGACAACGTGACAAAGGTTTTGGACAAAGTGACAAAGGATTTGGACAACGTGACAAAGGTTTTGGACAACGTGACAAAGCTGTGCTCTACACTTACGTTCATGATATGTCCGGGCGACAACCAGGCCTGAGAGAGACAAACACCTGTAGTGTTTATCAGGAATATAAGCAAAACTCCATGCTGTTCCGTGAAGTGAATGATCCTGGAATGAGTTGGGCCAGTCTTTCCACAACTCTGGGTAGAAGCCAGCAAAAAAGCCAACATCTGTTGGGCCAGTCTTTCCACAACTCTGGGTAGAAGCCAGCAAGAAAGCCAACATCTGTTGGGACTCGAACCTACATCCGCCATGTAGTCAGTCGAGGACTCTGTCCACTTCGTAAGGTGGCTAGTGGCGGGGACCACGCTTGAGCTCCTAACTGACTTCGTTAAGCTTTGAACGTGTCCACGAGGAAGGGCTGGTTGGGTGTGAATGCTGATTAAAAACCATTCTACAGACAGCCCCGTCGTTGTCACGGTCATTACATTTGACAAAGGTGCAGAGAAGGAGGAAACAGAAGGGATTATTCCGCCACACTCCAATGTTTGATGATTGGCTTTCCACCCTTCCTGATCCCATCGATCCTCCCTCTGTCTTCCCAACCCCCACCCCCCACCCCCGCCCCCCTGTCTCTTTATCAAACCAGTTCAGTATTGCAAGCGAAAAATGATTTTTTTTCTTGGCAATTTATTTTTTCATGGGACTTCTTGGCCGATGATGTGATGTCATATTAAGCTGAAGTCTTGTTTGCTGTCACACTTTTCCCCCCAGAAATATGCAAGTAGAATATGCCGGAATGTACAAGGGAAACAGGCACAGGCTACATTGAGTATGTACAGACAGGCATGTACACACAGAGGAAGACACGGGAGAGCGGGCTTTAGTACATAAAGAATTTTCAAAATATCTTAGTCGCGGAGCCAGACAGAGTGAGCGTTCTGCCCCACCCACCCCCACCCCCAGTGTGGAGACCGCCACCACGTCCCCCTAACAACAGTGCCCCCATGAATCTGTCGACGCTGAAGATCTTGACAGGACTCATGACAGGATCGAAACTGAGGTCACCGTGAGAGTAGAGCACGAAAGGCCACAGACTTTCGGATTTTCCTTCTTTTGTTTTTTTTTTATCGATGATGAAGCAGGAGGAGGGTGGTGATGACGGTTTTGGTATGGAAGTCTGTTTTAGGTTTGGGACTACGTGACAATGCTGTACTCTACGCTTAACTAGAACCGAAGGATAGACACTTGCAGTGTTGGTCATGAAATTAAATCAACATACCCAAAGATGCATCCATGAAATGGATGATACTGTGTGGTCCCAGTCTTTCCATTTAAGCCCATAGCAATAACTCTGGGAACGAGCCGGCCGCGCGCCGAACAACCCACCTCTGCTTGGAGTGGAACCCGCGTCCTCCCAGCCGTCAGTCCGCGACGCGGACCACTTCGCCATGGCGACTGGCGATATGAAAATCCTTAGCACTTTGCAAACTGAACACATGGAGGTTCGTTTGTACAACTCTTCCCTGCTTTCGGGAAAAAGCTATTGGCGAAGTGATTTGTTTTCATCCTCATACTTCTGTACCGTCGACCAGAGGGGAGCATCTCGAAAATCCCAAACTCTGGATGTGATTCGTCCTGGCTGATTGATTTTGCTTTTTTGAGTAGCCGCTTATAATATATGTCTTCTAGAGAATCAGCCCCGGTAATCTTGGTGGCAGTTCTTACGATTCTGTTCAGGGCTGCGACTTCTGCCTTGGAAATGTTTCCGTACCAAACAGTAATAGCAAAGATCAGCACACTTTCAATGACTGCTCGGTAGAAACCAACCATGATTTCTTTTTTAATTCCGAACTTTTTGAGGCGCCGAAGAAAGCACAGGTGCTCTTGTGCTTTCTTAACAATTTTTTTTCCGTATATTTCTCCCATTTCAAATCGTTGGAAATGATCAGTCCGAGAAATTTAAGGTCGCTGATGATCTCTACTTGCTTGTCTTTAATGACAAGTGGTGAGGGGTCAGATCTGGTCTTCCTGAAATCTAAAATTAGTTCTTTGTTTATTTTATACGTTGAGTTCTAAGTTGTTTTGATCACACCAGCTGACAAGTTCCAGTACTTCTTCCCTATATTTTGACTCATCACTGTTCGTAATCAGCCCTTCTTGAGTAGTATCGTCGGCAAACTTGACCATGGTGTTACATTCATTTTGAGCTGCACAATCATGTATGAATAGTGAGTACAACGGTGGGGATAGAACACATCCCTGTGGGGTACCTATGTTGAGAATGCATTTGGAGGAGGTGAGGTCACCAACTTTAACAACTTGCGATATCTGCATCTTACAAAAGACAACTAGGCTGCGTTTTTTTTCGGACAGGAATAATTGTTGATTTCTTAAAGCAGTGTGGCACCACACAAGACTGAAGGGACATGTTAAATATGTCAGTGAAGACACTAGATAGTTGGACTGCACACTTCCTCAAAAAGCCTGGTGAGATGTTGTCAGGGCCAGCGGCTTTTCTCATTTTCAGACGACTGAAGTGGCGCCTGACTTCATTCTCTTGGACTATGAAAGGGGAGGTGGGGGTGATTCGGGGTGCAGCCACGTCAGAAGTAGACAATGGTTTGTCGAATCTGGAGTAGAATGTGTTGAGTTTGTCTGGAAGAGTTCTGTCAATGCTGTCGACTGTCTGGTCATTTTATAATCAGTGATGTTCTGCAGTCCGGTCCATACATTCCTGGAGTTGTTTGCAGACAGGTTTTCTTCTCTTTTTTTTCTTTTTTTCATATATAAAACTTTTGCCTTTTTAATGCATTTTTCAACACTTCGTTTTGCTTTATTGTGGACTATTCTATCATCAGTTTCGCGAAAAGCTCTCTCTTTTTCCTTTAGTTTTTGCCTAACAGGCCCGTTACACCAAATTTTGTTGTTTGAAAATATTTTGATGGAATGCACACACTTTCACAGAAAGAAATATAATCACACACTGTGTCGGTATATTCATTTAAGTCCCCGGCAGTCTTTGAAAACATTCCCGTCTGTACATTCGAGCAGTCCTGCAAGATCTCTAAGGCAGGGCCCGACCATTGTTTGACAGTTTCCACGACTGGTTTTTCAGCTTTCAGTTTTTGTTTGTAGACCGGCACCAGATATAACATGCTGTGATCTGATTGTCCCAAAGGCGCACGGCGGATCGAGTGGTACGCCTTCTTGATCATATCCACCCACCCACACAAAATCCCTGCTCAGAACATAATGATAATAATAATGATAGTATTTGTATAGCGCTGAATCTTGTGCAGAGACAAAGCGCTTTCACACCAGTCATTTACACACATGCACAACTCTAAAACTGAAGAAGAAACTGAAGACAAGGAAGAGGCAGTGGAGGGAGGATATATTGGGAAGAGGTTGGTTTTAAGGCCAGACTTGAAAGAGCTGAGTGCGGAGACCTGACGAAGCAAAAGAGGAAGTTCATTCCAATTGCAAGGTCCAGAGACAGAGAAAGAACAGCGACCAACAGTCGAATATTTTAATCTGGGTATCCGTAAACAGAGTGGATCCAAAGCCGATCATAGAGAGCGAGATGGAGTGAAGAGGTGAAGGCAGCCACAAAGATAGGAAGGGGCAGATTTGTGAATACATTTGTAACATAGAGTGCTGATCTTGTACTTTATTCTGTGTGAGACAGGGAGTCAATCGAGAGAGAATGAGAGAAACGACAGGTCTAGATGATGTATCAGATATCATGTAACATCTTGAGACAATGACTTTTTTTCATATTAAACTTTCGTTCTTTTTGTGTGTCTTTCTATCCCAGTGCGATGCAGGTGTGGCGATCTTCGAGCTGTTCCAGCAGCTGTACACCCCCCCGACCAAAGTGATGATTCTGGGGGCAGGCTGCTCGTTCGTGTCGGAAACTATTGCACGTGCGGCGCATCACTGGAATCTCGTGCAGGTATTTATGACTTCTTTGTGCTTGTTGGTCTCTCTGTCTGCCTGTGTCTGTCTGAATGTGTGGGTGCATGTGCACGTGGAATATCTAATCAGTCACTGATCATCCCTTTAACAGAAAGCTTGGCTGGAGTGGTTTGGGATCATTGCGATTTTGGAGTGGTACTCATCCTATCTTACTGTGGTGTTG
>JAAQRG010245769.1:0-7500 GCA_011634625.1 Babylonia areolata
GCGCTTTCGCACCAGTCATTCACACGCATGCATAACTATAAAACTGTAGAAACTAAAGACAAGGAAGGGCAGGCAAGGGAGGCTATTTTGGGAAGAGGTGGGTTTTAAGGCCAGACTTGAAAGAGCTGAGAGTGGAGACTTGACGAAGCGAAAGAGGAAGTTCATTCCAATCGCAAGGTCCAGAGACGGAGAAAGAACGGCGGCCAACAGCAGTCGAGTGTTTGCATCTGGGTATGCGTAAACAGGGCGGACCAAGCCGATCGTAGTGAGCGAGATGGAGGAGCGGTGAAGGCAGCCAAGGAATGGAGGGCAGTTTGTGAATACATCTATAACATAGAGTGCTGATCTTGTACTTTGTTCGGTGTAAGACAGGGAGCCAGTGGAGATGTTGCAAAAGAGGAGTGATGTGCTCAGATCTTTTCTTTCTGAGGACAAGTCGGGCAGCAGAGTTTTGTATGCGCTGAAGGGACTGAATGGATGAAGCAGGCAAACCAGACAATAGAGAGTTACAGTAGTCAAGGCGAGAGAGAATGAGAGAAACGACAAGTCTAGATGTTTCGTCAGTGGACAGATATTTCCGGACGGCACCGATGCGCCGCAGTTGACAGTAGCAGGACTGACATGTCTGACTGATAAATTTTTGCATGGACAGTGTATTGTCAAGGACAACACCGAGGTTCCTGACTGACCTGGAAAGAGGGATCTTCTCTGGTGTGTAGCCGTAGGATGGCAAAACCTTGATATAGCTCCCTGTGGACTGCTGGCGCTGGGATGGCAACAGGGCGACCCTTACCTGGGTGTGGTGATGTGGCGGGAGGGTACCCAGTAACACACAGACTGCGCGGAAGATGGGTCGAGAAAAGAAAAAGCCTACACCGATTTGGACCACGATAATAAGAGTATATTTGATGTTTTTCTCATCTGTCGATATCAAGACAATGATATATTTCATGTGCCCGAGCAAGTAACGTGTATTCACACCACACAAACAAAAAGAGTGATATCCAAATGTTCAACCTGTCGAGTGGATAAAGTGGTTTGTTGCAAACCCAGAAAATCTCGTATTTGAATCATACCAACGCATGTATCCACTCTATCTTTTTAACAAACTGACCAGAAACATTTTCCCTCTTTTTGAACCATTCTCTCGTACATACATTAAACTTTTTTCAGTGTACGTTTAAGGCAATTTTAAAGACTCTCCCCTACCTAATAGTGCTGTCCGTTTATTTATCATCGTCTGTTCAAGAGTTAAATTGTCGCATCAGACAATCTCAATGTGTGTGCAAAATCAAATGTGGGTCCAACTTATGGCTGCACATCAATCCACAATCGAACGATTGTGGTGATACTGTTAAAAAAATAATTTTAAAAAAATAAGTAAAAAAGGGGAGAAAAAAAAAGAAAGAAAAGCATATTCATCCGCCGTTCACCTTCATGATGACCTATTTCAGGGTGGGTGCGGGTGATTCAGAATGCCATTGGGAACGCATACACAAACTCTGTTTATGTTTCTGAGCGACAGAATCAAATGCCAGTTTCAGTGATGAACCAGGTCAGGATCAAACACAAACGGGGTCATCATATACGTTTTTGAGGACATGTCTGACTAACCAGGTTTTTTCAACTGAATAGCAGACACTGACACGCACGCCCTTTCTCCCTCCTCTCCCCAGCCCCCCTCATCCCTCTCCAACTCACTCCCTCTCTCTGTCTCTCCCTCTCTCTACGTTTTTGCTGCCCTCCTACCCCTCCTCCCCTCTCCTTTCCCAACGTGCCCCAAGTTGGGAACACGCCAATCCCATGACGCCATATCATGCAGCGCAGCCGAGGCTTTCAACGAAGAAAGACCCCACCCCTCTCGTGCAAATGTAAACACAATCCCTTGTATGGCCCTTTGTAGTGGTTGTTTAACGAGAAAATTAGGTCGGACTGAGAGGAGAAATCAGGTTAGTTTGGGCAAAGTGTGGGCTTCCCTGATCAAAGCAGTTATCATACGCCCGCCCGAGAGAAGGGTTCAGGACGAAATAACGTAAATACCACATTGTTCGTTGTTACGGTGTGTAATGCCTGTGTCCACAGACTGCTGCGTGCAGGGATGCAGACCCAACTGTCTTCAGCTGAAAGACAAAAGACCCAACTGTCTTCAGCTGAAAGACAAATAATCAAAGTCACATATTCTGGCACTCACCTTCGTGGGTCAATAATAATGTCAACGGAATAATGAAGAAACAAGGCTGAGGATGCGCTAGTTTCGTTTTCTCAAGGAGGGGTCACTGCGTTCGGACAAATCCATATACACTACACCACATTTGCTGGACAGATGCCTGACCAGCGGCATAACCCAATGCGCTTAGGCAGGCCATGAGTGCATGCATTTATATTTGTGTACAAATCAGAGAGTAGATTTCTTCTGCAGAATAATTATGCCAGAGGACGGCACTTTTGTTGCCATGTGTTCTTTTTCAGTGCGCCAAGTGCTTGTTGCACACGGGACCTCGGTTTACATGCAGGCTCATCCGAAAGACTGATTTTGCTGTCAAATTTGGACGAAGGGCGACGCAGGGATTCAAACTCAGTCCCCCACGGACGTTTTATTGGCAGAAAAATGTCTACAGCATTCTGATACCTAGTTTCCTCCATGTGCCAAAGAGCTCCTGCATGAACTGACAGTATGATTTAATGGGGAAAAACGCATCGCACTGTACATATGTTTTACCAGTAATCTTGCAAATTCACTAATTCTTACTTCTTTAATGTCATGTTTCACTGTGAGGATGAATTAACTGTTGGTATCCAGCCTTAAGATGAAGTTGTTTCAAGCTGGCCTAATGTCAAAATGTTAGTTACTGTTGAGACAAGACAAAGACAATTCTACTACTACTGCTACAACTACTACCAATGATAATGATAATAATAAATAAAATAAAAAAGAGAGGCAAGGCCTTCAAGACTCACTTGTGATACACTTTTTTTAAAAATCCAAGCTTTTTATGTATTGAGTATAATTTCAAAATGTAATGTTTAAGATGAGAAAGATCAGTTTAAAGCGAATTAAGCCCCCTAGCATTAATTACAGAGTAATTTCCCTTTTTTACTATCTGCACCAAAACGTTTGCAAAATAAAATAAAAAATTCCATGCTTAGCAAAAGAAGTTCCTGTTTGAACAAAATATGATAATAATGACTCCTCTTGTTGTTGTGTCAGAATAAGAGGTCAAAGTGCCAAGTTTAGAGAATACAAAAAATATAAATATAACAGTAAATGCAGTTTGCATATAATTGGGCTTCTTTTTTATTTTTTTGTGCCCATCCCAGAGGTGCAATATTGTTTTAAACAAGATGACTGGAAAGAACTGAATTTTCCCTATTTTTATGCCTAATTTGGTGTCAACTGACAAAGTATGTGCAGAGAAAATGTCAATGTTAAAGTTTACCACGGACACTCAGACACACACAAAGACAATAGACGCCGGGTTAAAACATAGACTCACTTTGTTTACACAAGTGAGTCAAAAATGGGAATCGTATGGTCATCATCGGTAGCTTTTTCTTCTTCGATATAGAGGATTTATAAAGCTAAAACACACTAGAGTTTGTTCTACAGTGCCGATAAATCGAAATACTTCAAAAGCCAGTGACAAATATTTTCATCTAAAACAACATGAAACACGTCTCCAATGCCTGAGTCATCACAAATGATATGATCTCTCCTCTTTTTCTTTTTTTTTTTCTTTTTTTTTTCCCCATGTTCATCAGCAAGTCGTTATAAAAATGCAAACATGTTACGAGTGAATTTTAAGGCAGTGCAAATACATATTGTTCAGACTGGAACCCAGTCTTCAACAGTCAAGTATTCGCTCTTAAAGTTCTAAGCGGTGCTGTGATCTGCCAAGTGGTTTGCGAGGAGTCGCTGTCCACACGCATGATATGATAATTATAATAATGTGTGCGGGGAGAGGGGCAGGGGGAGGGGGAGGGGGGGGAGGTAAAAGTTGAACTAGTTTTTTTGCTTGTTTGTTTGCTTGGTGTTTTTTGTTTTTTTTACGCTTCTTCCAATTCTTTATGGAAAACGAAGACATCTGGGATTGGGTTTATTGATCTTTATATAAAATAATGTTATATGTACATGTGTTTTTATATACATATATGTATGTCTGTGTCTGTGATAAGTTCATAGCCACAGCAGGATTGAAACATAAAGCTCCCACTCCCCCACCCCACCCTCACTCCTCTCCCACACCCTTCTACTCCCATTTAAAAAAAAAAAAGAAAGAAAGAAAGAAAAGAAAGGGGAAAAAAAAGAAAAAAAAGAAAAAGATACACAGTGGAAACGTGAACTAAAGTACCGTTCTTCGCAAGATTACGCACCACAAAGAACGACAATCTATCTTTTTGAAAGGATAGGGCGTGGCGTTGTGACACTTCTTTTAGGCTCCAACACTCGCTCGATCCACTTCTGCCTGGAAATATTTACGCGTCTTTCACGGAGCCATTTTGTCCACTGAATGTTTGATAAGAATATAGGCCTACACGAAAGTTCGGGGATGACCCCAATGTAAGGCGAAAGTGGAGTAATCATTAATCAACCCCCCCCCCCTCACCCCCCACTGCTTGGTTGCAGGAAAAAAGGAAGAAGAAGTAGAAAAACTGTAAACAAACAACACACACGCACATACACTCACACAGAAACGCGCGCGCGCACACACACACAGACACACACAGACACACAGACACACACACACACACACACACACACACACACACACACACACACAGCTCCTTTCTTGTAAATAGAAAATCTTAATATAAGATATAAGAATAGGGGCATCAGGCAATAGTGAGGTCCGTTATGCTGGACATGTGTGCAAGAGCACAAAGAAAGCAAGCCAGCGATGTGTAACTCCCAGCTGAGATAATGCGGCCGGACGGCAGGTAAATGAATACATTCCAGAGATGTAGGCGAGTGATTATTTTTCATTGACGTGGAATACCAGTGGGGAGATTGGTCAGTTCTGGGCTATATATATATATAAGGCTGAACACGGAGACCCCAGGAAAAGAGACCCCAGGAAAAGACCCAAAGAGCAGAGCCGAAGAGAGGCCAGAGCAAAGCCTTAGAAGACCGGTCTGCAGCTAGATGATGATTTCAAGAGGTATGTGAACACCTCCACACCAATGATGACTGCATCCCTGAGCTGGCCTTTTGCCCTCTGGGGAGTATGGTAAACCCCATCTACAGCAATGTCACCCACTTGCTGGAGGGCCTGTACTTGCTGCACGAACTGCGTCATACAATTCCTCACTCCCTGTGACGCACGCACATTGTCGACGTTTCTAAAGGGGGCGATGCACTACCAGGCACTGCCTGTCGACAGTCATATTTTCTCATGTCTTACCATGGCAACCGACTGACAACCTCAACCCTAGGGTATATCTGGTGTGCAATGAAACACAGGTGTGTGGTGTCCAGCGATCCACGTCAAGACAGCGTGAGGCAGTACCACGGTCAAGTCTTATAATTATTCCCGCTGTCCGCCACAATGTGGGCAGTTACGGAGCACGAAACCGTGGCCACTGCCATGTCAAACTGGTCATCGTGCGTCCACTTCGGATGAAAATTTTGGAACAAATTTGGTCTTTGCGAGAAACAGATCACCACTAATGATGACGTGGTTTTTCGGTCGGTTGTCCTTGAAATACATTTTGCAAGTGACTGTCGTAAGGCAGTGCCTGTCAGTGGATCACAGCCTTTAAAGCTTTTCGAGAGCTGCTCGGTACCACACCCAAGGCGGTTCTGTCACACGTTGGCAAAGGCAGTCAGACCAGTTGAGGACAGCAGTTTGCTGGACAAAAATGTGACGGGCTCCTTGGGTTCACTGCTGGCACGGTGCATGGGTGGGGTGTTGTGGGTCTGCCAACTTGTTTGTCTTGAAAAAAACAACACAGCGGACACTTTAGGGTGTGGCCAATCAGCGGCTTGTGTGGATAAGTTGATGGTGTTATGATTCGCGCCGCACGAATATCTCCATGGTGTCCCTCGCACCCACCCACCCTCTCTCTTCCCTCCCTGCTTCTCCTTTGTGCAAACATTATATCCACCCACCCCCTCTCCCCTCAATCTTTCACTCTCTCACGCACCTGTCGCGCTTTTATATCTGCTTGTCTGCAGTGGACCACTGTTCACGTCCACATTGCTTTAAAAATCCCTGAAGGTCTGGGCTACTGTTGATCTATAATTCTGCACACAGTTCTGTAGCGGAGGCGTGGATGCTCAGTAGCTCAAGACCCTGTCTCAAGGTGTCTGCAGAGGATGTCTTTTGAGATTCGTCCCTTCTCCATCCTCCAGACATGACTGAGTCATCTGAGACTTGGGGGCTGACGACTGACAGCAGGCTTGTGGACCTGACCCTCCTTAATGCCACAGTATTCAGAATTCTGGCTTGCGATGAAATAGCTGGGGTGTATCTGAGGCAATAGAGATACAACCAGTTCAGATTCATCTCTTACCTCGAGTAGACTGTCCACGCCCCACTGCCACAGAGGAAGGTTCTGAGTATTTGCGCTTGGTAGACATTCAATGTATTCTGCGATTTTATTACTTTGCTTGACAATCTTGGTGGGCCTTTCCACGATGATGGCAGCCTTCCTAATAATTCTGACACTGATTTCAGCATTGAAGGACAGGTTGCTGAAGATGAAGTCCAAATACCTGAAGCTATCAATATCCATGACAGTGGAAAAGTCGACGGAAACAGAAAGTGGTCAGCAGCCCTTTCGACCGGACCACCTAAACAAAGATATAAACCACGGGGTAGAGTGTCAGATACGTACGCATTTCTGCACAGTCCATTATGATCATGAAACGTGTATTTTATGTCCGAAACCATTGTCTGGGAGAGCGACCCAGACAGGCATGTTTGGAGATGAAATTTTGAATGTTCTGAGAGACGGGCGCAATAGCCGAGTGGTTAAAGCGTTGGACTGTCAATCTGAGGGTCTCGGGTTCGAATCACGGTGACAGCGCCTGGTGGGTAAAGGGTGGAGATTTTTGCGATCTCCCAGGTCAACGTATGTGCAGACCTGCTAGTGCCTGAACCCCCTTCGTGTGCATATGCAAGCAGAAGATCAAATACGCACGTTAAAGATCCTGTAATCCATGTCAGCGTTCGGTGGGTTATGGAAACAAGAACATACCCAGCATGCACACCCCGAAAACGGAGTATGGCTGCCTACATGGCGGGGAAAAACGGTCATACACGTAAAAGCCCACTCGTGTGCATACGAGTGAACGCAGAAGAAGAAGAATGTTCTGAGACAGCTGAAGTGTAGGAATGAGTGGAAGTTATCGGGGCATCTGAACGCTCGGTGTCTGTTTCATTACAGTCGTTGTCTCGGTCCTTCCGTCCTGTGTTCATTACAATGGCTTTCATCAAGTTTGTGTGTGTGGTGTGTGTGTGGTGTGTGTGTGTGTGTGTGTGTGTGTGTGTGTGTGTGTGT
>JAAQRG010245781.1:0-7500 GCA_011634625.1 Babylonia areolata
GGGTAAATAAGCAAAACGGTCAAACGCGTAAAAATGTTACACGTTTGTCTGAGTGTGTATGTGAGCATGCTTGAAATATGATTGATTGACACAGTGAAACGAATGATGAGCGCCCAATGGCAGCCGTCAGTCAGCTCTACCCAGGTAGGCAGCCTGTTGTGCAAACGACCTCGAGTTTGTAAAGCGCTTAGAACTTGTCTCCGACCGAGGATAGACGCTATATTAGTATTCTTATCAAATCAAACCACCACGCCCGTCCCTCTGTCTTATGATGGGGGATCGAACACGTGTCCTCCTAGTCTCCAGTCCGCCACGCTAACCACTTGGCCACGGGGGTTTGTACTTCGACAGTTCTAATCAGGGTGAGCAGTTAGTCTTAATATAATCTGGACGGCAGTTACTTGAAAGATCAGCACTAACAACGTTCATAACCGAAAACATTTTAAGAACTAAAAAATAGCAACTCAATAAACGGAAGTACAGGTGAATATACTTATGATACAAACAATTCTAAGTTGCTAGTGAATATTATCATCACTTTATATCAAAACAGCACAGTCATTTTATCAACTATAACCTATCGTTTCGAACACTGTTGACAGTAAGCAAGACATGGAGCACTTTTGAGCCTCACAGTGAATGTATAAATATGGTAGAATATACAGTGTGACATAAGATCAACCGGATTCTCACCGAATGCACTCAAGACGTAACGAGTGAGGCTGGTATTCAGTATCAGTTTGAGGAATATCACTGCCATGGTCGTCTGGAAATACTGTCATTCACAAACACACACGCACGCACACACACAAACACACGCGCGCACACACACACACACACACACACACACACACGCACACACACAAGCGCACGCACACACACACACAAATACACACACAAGCAAGCAAGCACGTACACACACACACACACACACACACACACACACACACACACAAGCGCGCACGTACACACACATACACACACACAAACATACGCACGCACGCACACACAAATACGTGTACGCTAGTACGTACAGCACGTACGATCGCACAAAGCTTTAGTATTCGTATCATGTGACAGAAGAGGTAGAAAGGACTAAGACTCAAAAACTCTATTTCTCAATGATAAGATTTTAGGTAGTGCCTAGTCTTCCAATCTGTCCCAGCAGCAGCAGCGATAATCATCACATTCACGACAATTGTACTAAAATCATCATCGTTATTGTAGTATCAGTATCAGTATCAGTATCAGCAGCTCAAGGAGGCGTCACTGCGTTCGGACAAATCCATATACGCTACACCACATCTGCCAAGCAGATGCCTGACCAGCAGCGTAACCCAACGCGCTTAGTCAGGCCTTGAGGAAAAAAAAAGGTGAATAAATAATAGATACGCTTACACAAATAAATAAATAAATAAATAATAACTATAATGTAAAAAAAAGAAGAAGAAAAAAAGAAAGAAAAAAAAGGTACTAATAATAATAATAATAATTAAATAATAATTAATAACAATAATAAATAAATAAATAAGATAGCAATGATGATAAATAAGCAAACAGATGTAAAACATGAAGACACGCATTCACATATACACCCACACATGCATAACAGATATGCACCGAACATGCAGTTTCACAGAAACTGTTATTGTAGTCATAATGATAATGAAGGTGATGAATGGAACGCACACACACACACATACACACAAAATAATTTTTTTTTAAAGGAAGAAGAAAAGTCAAGAAAAAAACAATATGCATTCTAGTACACAAGCAGATACAGATGACATGCATTTTAATACAAAGCAGAAGTACATGAACAACGATGCATAAATATGAACTAAAAGAATATGGCATGATTGGTTAACTGCAAGGGGAAAGTAATCTTACACACAGAGAGAATGAAAGAAGGAAGGAAGGAAGGAAGGAATGGTTTATTCATTTTCGGCCAAGGCTCCTAAATGAAGGGGTATCATACCGTCATATAAAAATCATACAAAAATGTAGGTATACAGTCTGCGATGAGCACAGTGTCCCTCTTACTTGAAATGCTCGATACAAAAAAAATATACATAGATTTTTTTCACTACCTTTTTGGTTTGTTGAAAACATTAGCATATTGAAACGAAAGAGAGCAGGCTGCCTCTGATGGTTTTTTTTTTTTTTTTTTTTGGGGGGGATCAACTGTTGTCTTAATTAAACGCTGAATAGGAACGGGACATACCAGACAAAATGCACTTCATCTTCTTTGCAATTTTCACAAAGTGGGCATGTTCAGTTTTTATCTGTGTGGGTCTTATACCCATAGTTATGTACACACATATCTGACACATCAAGTCGAAACTTTGACATACTTTGGATTACAGCACGATTTCAATTTGGAGATAGATATGGTCTGACGAAATGCAAAGTCCCAGTGAACAGAGAGTACGTTTGGAACCTTTCACTTGTCTGAATGTGGTAGCAGCCCTCGGATGAGGCTTCGTCGATGGTATTTACCTTCCATTAGTTTACCTTACCTTACCGTACCTCATCATACCTTTCCCCACCTCTACACGCTTTGCCTCACCTGGGCACTGTCCTCGGCGCGTTCATCGTTGATGGTGCGCAGGTCGTGGGTGGACATGAGGGCCAGCAGGATATTGAAGACCCCGTTCAGCCCCGCCACCCACACCGTCAGCGCGTGCTCCCACGACATGCCCAGCCCAAGTCGCCTCAGCACGGGGCTCACGAAGAACACCATGATGACCCTGAAGCGGTGATGGTAGAGGGTTGGGCCGGGGAGGGGGGGGAGGGTGACAGTTAAAAGGTTACGAAAACGTTCAATGTCCCAGGGTTTTCCATTACTGTGTTGTGTTGTAATTAGTATAGAGGGCGAAGGGGATACATGTGGGCATAAGGCCAGATTCATTCCCATCAACACGTGAACAGAGGAAGGGAGGAGGTGGGGGTGATTCTGGAACAGGGACGAAGTGATTCTAGACTGTTCTAAAACAACTCCTCGGGGACTGAGTTTTGGCACGTGCCCATAATCACCCCCGGGGAGTGGTATCGGAACGGGTAGTGATTTCGGCACATTACACCGGCCCAGTGGAAAGATTAAGCAGAAGTGTCCATAGTACTTATTCACTCGAACATCGTCATATTCGATGTGTGTGAAAATACTGTGTAGTGGACAGTGTGGAATATACTTGTATTTAAAGAATTAAAGCTTCATTGCGGGAGAAAAATAAAACCAACCAACAAACAGTCAGCAGTCGAAAAACATAGGGGGAAAGTTCAGTTCAGACCAGTTCATTTACTCAAGGAGGCGTCACTGCGTTCGGACAAACCCATAGACGCTACACCACATTTGCTAAGCAGATGCCTGACCAGCAGCGTAACCCAAATGCGCTTAGAGAAAAAGACTAAGACAAAAAGAAAAAAGAAAAAAAGAAAAGAAAAGAAAACCAGTTAAAGACGTGACAAAACACTCAAGATGGGGGTGTACATGTCCAGGGTGTTACCTGGTGATGTTGACTATGGCCCAGATAAGGATGTAGTTGAGCACGTCCCGGGGGTCGAAGTTGGTGAAGCCATCCATGACCATGAAGACTCCAGCGTAGAAAAAGAGAACCGAGTTGTGGATGTCAGTCAGCACCTGGAATGTCCTGCATGCATGCAGCAGTTTTCAGTTTCAGTTTCAGTAGCTCAAGGAGGCGTCACTGCGTTCGGACAAAACCATATACGCTACACCACATCTGCCAAGCGGATGCCTGACCAGCAGCGTAACCCAACGTGCATGCAGCACCACCACGCATTGTACAGGTCAGTTCAGTTCAGTTATTCGAGGAGACGTCACTGCATTTCGAGACAAACAATCCATAATATACGACTACACCACATCTGTCAGGCACCACATCTGCTCTGCTCTGACCCTTCAAGTAAGTAGTTAGTGTTTGTTTGCAATGATGCACGCGTTTCATTTTTTTTTAAATTCCTAGCAAGCAGGGTCGTATCATCTGCAAACACTTCAAAACTGTGCCGTTAAAGACAGAGACAACTCATTTATGCACACTGAAAATAATATCTGTCCCAGGACAAGATCCCTAAGTGATCACCATACTTCATTGGCAAAAAGAAGATTAATGCCCAATAACCAAACAAGTTGTTCTCTTTTTATCTTGGAATGATGACAAGAATACAAAAGATAAGTTCCAGTACTCTATCATTAAGCCGAAACGTTTAAGCTTTTAGAGAAGAAGAGTGTTAATGTTGCCCATTACATCAAATGCTTTGACAACATCAACAAAGACAGCTCCAGTGATTTTTTTTATTACTAACAGACGGATAGATAGACAGACAGACAAGGTGCACAGTATACAATACTTCTTCATGGTGGATTCCACGGTATGACTAATGCTGGCCCTGGAAGAACTGAGGTACAGCCCGTAAAACAGCACCGTCAACATCCCTGGCAGACGGAGCAGCTCAGCTTTGAACAACAACAACAACAAAGTATTGTCGGGACCAGTTTATAACGAAACAGCTTATCATTTGATGATAATAATATGAGTACTCATATAGGGCCTATCCTCGGTCGGTGACCAAGCTCTAAGCGCTTTACAAACACGGAGTCATTTGCAACACAGGCTGCATCCCTGGGTAGAGCCAACCGACAGATGCCACTCGGGCGCTCGTCATTCGTTTCCTGTTTCATTCAATCAGGTTTCATTTACATACACATACACAGAAATACAGAAATGTAACATTTTACGTGTATGACCGTTTTGTTCATTTAAACCCGCCATTTAGGCAGCCATACTTCGTTTTCGGGGGTGTGCATGCTGGGTGTGTTCTTGTTTCCATAACCCACCGAAATGCTTACATGGATTGCAGGATCTTTAACGTGCGTATTTGATCTTCTGCGTGCGTATACGCAGATTTAGAATGGTTCAAAGGTCTCGTGGCCTTTTTATGGCCAAAGTAGGCAATGAATTCATATTGACTGTGTTGTCAGGGGCTCGGCATACTTCAGGAAGGTGGGATCCTCATCCTCTCCTTCCGCCGTTTCAACATTTCCCACAGCCCAAGTCAGGTAACCCATTCACAACGGCGTGGGTGAAGTGAGGAAAATCGGAGTAAAGTGCCTTTCCCAAAGGACACAACACCTTCCCGAAACTGGGCTTTTAACTCTCTCCATACGAACGGCGAAAGAGACGACGTTAACAGAGTTTCACCCCAATTACCACCATCAAAATATTTCAAGCGGAAGGCTCTTACACTGAAGAAGTGAATGTTGACAAAGAATACCACAATTCTGACGACGGAAGCTAAAGGTTGGGTCATTCAGACACCCACTGGACATCCGAGGGGTCTGTGTAGAGGAGAAGAGAGGACTAGCCGTACTGAGTGAGTTAACTCTGATCACTAGTGGACACTGATCAGAAGTCCAACGCCTAACCGATTTGGTTACAGTGCCACCTAACGAAACAATTTTTAATCACTCATAACACGGTTCCACTTCAAGCAAGCAAAATGTTGTCCGTGTCTCTGTTCAGAAAGAAACCAGCCCGGCGCGCCAGGCACTCTAATTCCTTACCGTCTCCTTTACTCCTTCTCCCCACCTCACCCCCACATCCACAACCTATCCCCCACCTCCGACTCCCACCCGTCACCCTCCTCCCTTTCCGCCTCCTTTACCCCTCTGCCCTCCTTCCCCTTCCTCAACCCTCACAGCCCACCCTCACCACACACACACACACACACACAAACACTACACACACACACATTCACGCACACATAATACACACACACATAATACACACACACACTTGCAAACAACACACACACACACACACACACACACACACACACACACACACACACACACACACACACACACACACACACACACTAAACACAGACACACGCCGCCACCCAGGCCGCCCGCCGTCCAGCGCGCCACACTGCGCGCGCGCGCTTTTTTTACACACACACACACACACACACACACACTACACAAACAAGACCCACCTACCACCAACCACTTTGCACACACACACACACTTCTCACAGGTGTAATAGACAAGGTGGACGACCGAGAGAACGATGGTGATCTCCAGCGTGGTATCGTTGTAGATACGGCTGACCCAGAACACGGTCATGATGGCCGCGATGATGCCGTACATGGGGGCGAACAGGCACTGCACCGCGAAAAGGGTGATCCCCTGTTCTGTGTGTGTGTGTGTGTGTATGTGTGTGTGTGTGTGTGTGTGTGTGTGTGTGAACACGCACATGCACACACAATTCACACATTCAGACACACACACACACACACACACACACATACGCACACACATATACATACGCGCGCATACACACACATGCTCGCGTGCATACACACATGCGCGCACAAACACACACACACACACACACACACACACACAGATACACACATACATGCATGCATACAAACACACAAGCACAAAAATGTTATCTTTTTTTTCTCTTGAAAATGCCCTTACACACACAGACACACAGACGCACGCGCGCGCGCGCACACACACACACACACACACACACACACACTGGGTCGAATCCCACATTGCCGGTACTTTCTCCCCATGCACTGGACCATGAAAGGTGGTATGGACGCTAGTCATTCAGATGAGACGATCAAACGAGGTCATGTGTGTGGCATGCATTTAGCACACGAAAAAGAACCCACGGCAGCAAAAGAGTTGTCCCCGTCCAAAAATACACTTCGGCTGTAAAAGAACTACACTTGCTGATATAAACAGAAGGGCGGCGCTGGTCTGTAGCCACGGGGAGCACAGCTCAAATTTCACACAGAGATATAGGTTATGACAAAACATAATACACTACACTACAATACAAAAAAAAAAAAACAACAACAAAAAACGTCATAAAAAAACCCGTTAAAGAACGCAATAAATGTCCATCATTAGAAAAGAAAAAAAAAAAAACACAAAAAAGAGCTTGAACTGGCCTGTCCAGATGTCCTGTTTCTATCATTTCCAATGTGTTCTTTTTCTTCTGAATGTTTCGCTTTTTTCGGCTAGTGAAAAAAGCCACACGAAGAGCACAAAAACAAAAAACAAAAAAAGAAAGACCAAAAAAAAAAAAATGATATTCATATAGCGCTGAATCTTATGCAGAGACAAATCAAAGCGCTTTCGCACCAGTCATTCACACGTATGCATAACTCTAAAAACTGGAGAAACTGAAGACAAGGAAGAGGCAGGGAAGGGAGGCTATTTTGGTAAGAGATGGGTTCATTCCAATTGCAAGGTCCAGAGACAGAGAAAGAACGGCAGCCAACAGTGGATATGTTTGAATCTGGGTATGCGTAGAGTGTATCCGAAGCCGATTGTAATAAGCGAGACAGAGTGTGAAGGCAGCCACATAGATAGGATGGGGCAGATTTGTGAATACATTTATAATATAGGGTGCTGATCTTGTACTTCATTCTGTGTGAGATAGGGAGCCAACGGAGAT
>JAAQRG010245782.1:5000-12271 GCA_011634625.1 Babylonia areolata
TACGCAAACTCGTACAGAACGAACGACACGAACAGCTGTGTTGTCATCAGACAGTTCTCTCTGGTAATTGTCACGTAAAGCTGGTTCAACAGACACCACAAAAATGAAAAGGAAGAATTCACGACACCACACTTTCTGCCAAGAGGGAGAAAGAACTGATCACATTCCATGCCTCCAAGAAGAAGAAGAAAAAGGAGGAGGAGAAGAAGATATTTCATCACATACCTTCGCAGAATAACAGTGATTGAAAGTCTTCGTGCTGGCTGTGTCGGTTCCTTCTCTTCAGATTGCAGGCCTCGCCTGATGCTTGGGGTGACATCCGTGATTATCTCTTGCCAAGATTACATGGATTATTTGAAACCATTCCTCCACGCTTTCGCTGTCTCTCTCGGTGTTTGTTCGGAAAGAGGTCTGTCTTGGTGTGTGTGTGTGTGTGTGTGTGTGTGTGTGTGTGTGTGTGTGTGTGTGTGTGTGTGTGTGGCTGTGGCTGTGTGTCTGTGTCTGTGTGTCTGTGCGTCTGTGTGTGTCTATGTCTGTGTGTCTGCATGTCTGCGTGCGTGACGTATATATATATATATATATATATATATATATATATATATATATATGTGTGTGTGTGTGTGTGTGTGTGTGTGTGTGTGTGTGTGTGTGTGTGTATATATATGTGTGTGTGTGTGTGTGTGTGTGTGTGTGTGAAAGTGAAAGAGAGAGAGAGAGAGAGTATGTATGCGTGTGGCTGAGGGATGGGCAAGGACGAAGGGCTCAGCTGTCCACCGTACAGTCAAGTCGTTGCCCGCTGGGACAGACCAGTGACAAGCCTCAGTTGCTGTACCTGTTAATTAATTAACACCGACGGGCAGGCGCTGGCAGTGAACTTTTCACTCTCAGTCAAGAGAACCAGCAGACACACGCTGACTGAGCAACAACGTCAAAGACAGTGAGCGAAAACAAAACGTACTTTGTGTGGTCCAAACACCCGTTAATATGGAAAATGTTGTGATCAGTGGGAAATGAATGCGTGGTGTTTTGTTTTGCTGTGGGGTGCTGTTAGTGGGGTCACTGCATGCTTGTACCCTTGTGGCCTTTTTTTTTTTTAATAGATTTTTTAACTCTCTCCATACGAACGGCGAAAGAGTCGACGTTAACAGCGTTTCACCCCAAGTACCATCATCAAAATATTGCAAGCGGAAGGCTCTTATACTGAAGACGTGAATGTTGACAAAGAATACCACAATTCTGACGACGGAAGCTAAAGGTTGGGTCGTTCAGGCGCACACTGGACATCCGAGGGGTCTGTGTAGAGGAGAAGAGAGGGCTGGCCGAACTGAGTGAGTTAAAAGACTGTGATATCATGTCTCAAGAAGGTACATTTATCTTCAGTTTCCTTTCAAATAATGATTGATATCACAGCCTGATGGTAAGGGAAAGGGGTACGGGGAATTCGTTTATTTCTATATAATTCATTTGTGTCTTGAAATGTTATAAATATATTAATGCATATTTTCCTTTCATATGATGATTGAATGATAAATGTACATAGCAATCAAGAAAGCGTGTACAGGTTTTTCATTTATCATTTCACTTGTATATATTAAAGTGTAACATTTTTTTCCTGACATAAAAATTGATGTTTGTGGGGTGAACAGGGAAGGGTTTACCAGTTACCTATTCGTTTTCCATTTCGTTTAGATATTTGTTGACGACCATTTGAATGAGCCAGAAGAATTTTGTTTTGTTTGACACACACAAAGTATTTTGAATTGAAGTGAACTGAATGGAAAAGTGTGTGGTAAACCTGTCCGTGACAACCAAGTTTTGAGTTGGATGAGTCTGATCATGTGGAGTTGTGTCAGTGATCGCCGAAAGATAAACTAGGTTATAAGGAAAATTACCATTGCCTTCATTAGAAACAGTAGCCAATGGCGAGTTGCCTGATCTGCTTAATTCGCTTCTCCGCTCTTCCATTGACGGCCTGTCCAAGACGTGACTCAAAACATCGTCTGCTAGAAAAGATCCAACGATCGGTACTGGGAGGCGACAGATATTTTTGAAAAATAAAAATACGTGCTGGTCTTCAAAACTTGGCCGCTCGGGTTCAGCTTGCCCGACATGACGTAGCCTTCTTGCCCCGGGCAATAGGGCAGTCGTTTATGTTGAGCCCTGTCTGTATTTTGTATTTGTATTTGTATTTCTTTTTATCACAACAGATTTCTCTGTGTGAAATTCGGGCTGCTCTCCACAGGGAGAGCGCGTCGCTATACTACAGCGCCACCCATTTTTTGGTGTTTTTTCCTGCGTGCTGTTTTATTTGTTTTTCCTATAGAAGTGGATTTTTCTACAGAATTTTGCCAGGAACAACCCTTTTGTTGCCGTGGGTTCTTTTACGTGCGCTAAGTGCATGCTAGCACACGGGACCTCGGTTTATCGTCTCATCCGAATGACTAGCGTCCATACCACCACTCAAGGTCTAGTGGAGGGGAAGAAAATATCGGCGGCTGAGCCGTGATTCGAACCAGCGCGCTCAGATTCTCTCGCTTCCTAGGCGGACGCGTTGCCTCTAGGCCATCACTCCTCTTTATGTACCTCTCTCAAGGGCACAGGGATTTGGTTCAGAGCCTATCATTTGACCTGCTCTATGGGTTTCAAATCAGTGAGCAATGAGACAGCATGCAGCTATGGGAAATACTGGTGGGACACAATACATTGTGGAAATAAAGTGGCATTGTTATATTTCATTCCCTGCTTCTCTCACTCTCTTTCTCTCTCTCTCTCTGTCTCTGTCTCTCAATGTCTAACTGTCTATCTATCTATCTATCTGAATCCTGAATTTGTTATTTTCTGTCCCATCGAGAAATAAATGTCATGTTAAATACCCGACTAACCAACACAACATTAAGTGTAAAAAAAAATTTAAAAAAAAAGAAGAAGAGAAAAGAAAGACACAGAAAATAGTGGACTGCCGTAAAGGAAACAACGTTCAGTTCCAAGGTTGTCTCACTTCCTGACTCTGCTCCATGTCACCTTCCTGTCAGTATTAGCACCTAGTTATTTCATTTTGTAATGCGTTGATGATTGATTGTAAGTCTGCCCCAGTCTTGCGCATTGTCTAGTCGATTAATTCAATTACAACTCTCTCGAAGTTTTCTTCTCTCTATCTCATTCGCTGCTGTGTCTGTCTTGTACCACTCGGGCTACTCGCTCCATATATCACCGCTGTCGTTCTTTCCATGAATTTGTGCCAGATGAAAGTGTACTTGCAGTTAAAGTAATGACTGCGTGCAGAGCAGACAGGGACGAAGTTTAAGTGGTACAATTGTCTTTAATTTGGGTACTTGCTTTGCCTGCCAGGTCTCTCTGGATGCTGTTCTTAGTTGTTGTTGTTGTTGTTGTTGTTTTTTCTGGCGTCTCTTGCTTTGTTTTCTGATGCAGGGATAACTGATATTCATTCCGGACAGCGGCGCACAGACACGTACACTTTAACGAACAAGCAGCAATGCGCACATTGTATACATGTGGAAGCGTGGATAAGCGTGCACACACACACACACACACATACACACACACACACACACACACACACACACACACACACACACACACACACACACACAGATTACCCACATCTCGCACCGTAAAACCACGCACTCGTCCAGAACGCACTCCCTCTCATTCCAGTAGAACAGACGTACCTCCCACGGGTCGTTCCAGAACAACCCACCCCTTGTAATCAGAAACAAGTGTGTGCCTCTCTCTCATTGTTTCCATGTCTTTTTATCTATCAGTTTTTCTGTTTCTTTGTCTGTCTGTCTGTCTGCCTGCCTCTACGGACGTTTTCAGGGATATCTCAGAATGTCGCAGGTTGAGTGGGGTGTTTTTTTCTCGAGCGAAATGGTATTGGAGTGGAATCTGGAACTTTTTGACCTCATGTGAGGCACTTCAGATTTATAATGAAACAGACTCAATGGATACATTGTCCGTTTCAATTTTTTTGTTATCAGTAAACCTTGCCTTTTTGTCGGTATCCCAGTGTGAGGTTGTCTGGGCTTTTATTTATTATTATTGTTAGGTTGATATTATCATTATTTTTTTTGTTTTTGTGAGAGCGGGGAGAGGGGGTACAGGGGATGCTCTTATGTAACTATCCACCTTCCCATGGGAGATCATTCTATAACTATCCACCTTTTCATGGCAGATCATTCATTAACTACCCACCTTCCCATGGGAGATCATTTTGTAACTACCCACCTTCCCATGGGAGATCATTAACTACCCACCTTTCCATGGGAGATCATTCTATAACTATCCACCTTCCCATGGCAGATCATTCTATAACTACCCACCTCCCATGGCAGATCATTCTGTAACAATCCACCTTCCCATGGCAGATCATTCATTAACTACCCACCTTCCCATGGGGAGATCATTCATTAACTACCCACCTTCCCATGGGAGATCATTCATTAACTACCCACCTTCCCATGGGAGATCATTCATTAACTACCCGCAGCCATGGGAGATCATTAACTACCCACCTTCCCATGGCAGATCATTCATTAACTACCCACCTTCCCATGGCAGATCATTCATTAACTACCCACCTTCCAATGGCAGATCATTCATTAACTACCCACCTTCCCATGGGAGATCATTCATTAACTACCCACCTTCCCATGGGAGATCATTTTGTAACTATCCACCTTCCCATGGGAGATCTGTAACTATCCACCTTCCCATGGGAGATCATTTTGTAACTATCCACCTTCCCATAGCAGATCATTCTGTAACTACCCACCTTCCCATGGGAGATCATTTTGTAACTACCCACCTTCCCATGGGAGATCATTAACTACCCACCTTCCCATGGCAGATCATTCATTAACTACCCACCTTCCCATGGCAGATCATTCATTAACTACCCACCTTCCAATGGCAGATCATTCATTAACTACCCACCTTCCCATGGGAGATCATTCATTAACTACCCACCTTCCCATGGGAGATCATTTTGTAACTATCCACCTTCCCATGGGAGATCTGTAACTATCCACCTTCCCATGGGAGATCATTTTGTAACTATCCACCTTCCCATAGCAGATCATTCTGTAACTACCCACCTTCCCATGGGAGATCACTTTGTAACTACCCTCCTTCATATGGGAGATCATTCTGTAAATACCCACCTTCCTATGGGAGATCATTTTGTAACTACCCACCTTCCTATGGGAGATCATTCTGTAACTACCCACCTTCCTATGGAAGATCATTCTGTAAATACCCACCTTCCTATGGGAGATCATTCTGTAAATACCCATCTTCCTATGGGAGATTATTCTGTAACTACCCACCCTTCCCATGGCAGATCATTCTGTAACTACCCACCCTTCCCATGGCAGATCATTCTGTAACTACCACCCTTCCCATGGCAGATCATTCTGATACTACCCACCTTCCTATGGGGAGATCGTTCTGTAACTACACACTTAACCCATGGGAGGTATATCTTAGAACATCCCCAAACTACCTGAGGTTCCAAAGGTTACTTTGGTCGTGCTGGTACAGATGGAAGCTGCTCTGAAAGTACATTGGAAGTGCTTTCATGGACATCTCAAATAATTATCCCAGGTATATAACAGGAATGTGGGAGAAAAGGGGAAGGTTGAGATCTCCGAGTATGAGAGCTGTTCGTTCTGGGGGAGATAGAGACTGCTTTAGACTCCTCACCTCCCCTCGTACACATCTTCCAAATTGGTAAATCGAACGTGGGTGGGTAGATCGTAAACTCTTGGCGAGAGAAAATGAATCAAAAGGCTCTTGACCTTTGTATATATGTAGCACATTCTATGATGTCTATTTAGGCTAGCTAATGCTCTCTAAAGAGGCTAGTAAAAGTTCTGGCGAACATAAAAAGATATTGAGAAATCCCTCTCCGCTTGCCAAAACAAGAAGGAAACTACCTGAACACAAAATCAAAACAATCCGCTTACACACGCGTGTCCATACAGAAAAAAAGGAGTCAGGGGAACGGTTACGGATGTACTTGATACATTGGTTTGTAAAAAAAAAAACCAACTAGGAATTTGCATCGCTATGATTTGTTGTTAGATGGGATGATGGGCATCCGATGAATTAATTGAGACCAAGTCCTGTTCCCTCAATCAAGAACGATCAATATGGTAATCAGATTACGTATCTAGCTGTTAGTTATTCTCTGGAGGAAACTGCCCCAGTCCCCTTGCACGCCCCTCTCCCTCTCTCTCTTCCTGTGCGTGCGTGCGTGCGTGTGTGTGCGTGTGTGTATGTGTGTGTGTGTGTGCTCTGTTTGTCTGCCTGTCTATCTCTCTACACGCTCTTTGTCTATCTCCGTCTTCCCTCTGCCTTTTGACTCCTGTCCGTCTGTCTGCCCATCTGCATGGTCTCTATCCATCTGGCTCTTCCTGACTGTTGCTTGTCTCTGTGCCTTTCTACGTATGTATCTCTTTTTCTTTTCGCAGGCAGCCATCGTTATCATGTTGGCGAAATTGCTACAGTTTCGGATGAAATGGGGCGATTGGAGACGAAGAGAGGTCAGATACTGGCGTTGGTTTTTTTTTTTTTTTGTCAGTATGTATATCTCTCAGCTTCTCTATCTCTGTTTCTATTCCTGTTTCTGCTTTGTGTGTGTGTGTGTGTGTGTGTGTGTGTGTGTGTGTGTGTGTGTGTGTGTGTGTGTGTGTGTGAAGGGGTATGGGGGGGTAGGTAAACACCTATCTAACCAACTTTTCGCCCGTTTATCGATCGAACCATACATCAGTTCGTCTGTATTCCAGATTTTCCTCTCTCTCTCTCTCTCTCTCTCTCTCTCTCTCTCAAAAAAAAAAAAAGAAAAAAAAAAGTGTGTGTGTGTGTGAGTGTGTGTGTGTGTGTGTGTGTGTGTGTGTGTCTGTGTGTCTGTGTATTTTCCTCTCTCTTACACACACACACACACACACACACACCGACACACACCGACATTGTCGTACACCGACATTGTCGTTGTATGTTGAACATATGTCAAGAGGTTCCTTTCAGGGGAAAGAGATATGAAGATGTTGTTCATACATTATGAAATTAAAACGAGAGAGAAAATTATAAATGAAGATGGAAGATGTCAAATTTTCGATGCAAAGATATTTCTGGTGGCAATGATTGGGCGTTGGGGCTAATCATTGAATAATCCGATTACATTGATTAATTGATGACATAGAGCAAGAGAGAGAGAGGGGGGGGGGGAAGACAGACTGAGAGAGAGAGAG
>JAAQRG010245797.1:0-12296 GCA_011634625.1 Babylonia areolata
TTTTTTTTTTTTTTTTTTTTTTTTTCATCTACCAACTCCTTATCAATGCACAGTGACACAAAGAAAGAGAAACAGACTGACAAAGAGCGAGGGAGACAGAGACAGAAGAGAGGTGGAAATGGGAAGGGAGACTACCACAAAACCAGTCCTTCAATTTCTGAAATATACCCGGGTAATCAGATTTAAATTCCTGATCTGTCGCCGAGGCAAAGTGGTTAGCACGCGCACACATAAACAAACTTTGTGTACACTGACACACACACATAAACACAGACTCATACACACACACACACAAATACACGCACACACACACAGAACTCTCTCTCTTTCTCCTTCTTACAAACATATACACATACACACACACACACACACACAAATGCAGACTCTCTCTTGCACACACACACACACACACTCTCTCTCTCTCTCTCTCTCTCTCTTTCACACACATACACACACTCACTCTCTCTCTCTGTTACACCCAGCCCTCCCACCCCAAGATCTCCCCCCTCACACACAGACACACACACCTTGCCCAGTTTGCTGTCCACCTCAGCCTGTGCCTCCCTCAGACACTCGGGGTTGTGAGCCAGACAGAACAAGGTGAAGGCCACAGCTGTCGACACCGTTTCGTACCCCGCAAATATGAACAGGAAAGCATTGGCCTTCATCTCATCCTTGGTTAGACCTGCCAATCACATCATGTTGCTTGTAGCCCGGGTATGTGTCTTTGAACACGTTAAAGAACCCACAGCAACAAAACGGCTGTCTCTGGCAAAACTCAGCAGGAAAATCCGTTTTGAGAGTAAAAACAAATACATTTGCAGACAAAAAAAAAAAGAAAAAAAAAGGAAAAAATATGGCTGGTGCTGCATTGTGGCAAAGTACTACACCCAGAGAGAGCTGAAGGAATTTTGCATAGAGAAATCTGTTGTGTTAAAAAGTAACACAATACAATGCAAAATAATAACGCAACACAACTTGTCAATCATCTGTCCAAAATCAAACACTGTGTCGCCTCTAAATCTGCGAGTCACCATTCCACAATCAATCATAAACCTGTCAATCCATTATTCTTCCTCTTTCATCCAAGTCATTCATCTTCAGTCAGTCAATCAATGAATCAATCATCAAGCTCTCCCATTTTGGGGAAACCGTCAGTAACCCTTCCTTCAATCACTCCAACAGTCAGCAAAGTTTGACTGATGGAACTAACATGTTGTTGCTTTGAATATGAAAAATAAAAAGATAAAAAGTTGAAGCTGCAGGTGTACATTCTGGTTTGCTTGCCTGTGTTCACAAAACGTTTTCATACTCTGTTGTGTTGTGCTGTGCTGTGCTGTGCTGTGCTGTGCAGTGCTGTGTTGTGCTGCGTTGTGCTGTGTTGTGTTGCGTTGTCTCGTGTTGCATTGTCTTGCACTGCTGTGTTGTGCAGCGTTGTGTCGTGTTGTGTTGTAATACTTAATGACACAGTTCAACGGACCAGCAAGACAGAAAATAAAAAAAGGAAAAGACAACAGAAAGACAAAGGTAAATGGCAAAAACAAAGAAAGCGACAGAAAAAGAGAAAATCTGAGCAGTGATGTTGCACTCTCATGTCTGGGTTTTATGGAGGACAAACTGGGCTACATGGTACTGAATGCATTGACATTCATTTATTCAGTTTGTTACTAGGGAGACCAACTAAGACAAAGTTACAGTGGTCTAATCTAGATGGGATGAAAGAAACATTTGTTTGACAAGTGTTTGACATAAGCATCCATGGAGAGTGTTTCATCCAGGTAAAAGTCAAGGTTTCTAACAGAGAAGGAGAGTGTTTCATCTAGGTAAAAGTCAAGGTTTCTAACAGAGAGGGGGAGTGTTTCATCCAGGTAAAAGTCAAGGTTTCTAACAGACAGGGAGAGTGTTTCATCTAGGTAAAAGTCAAGGTTTCTAACAGAGAGGGAGAGTGTTTCATCTAGGTAAAAGTCAAGGTTTCTAACAGAGAGGGAGAGTGTTTCATCCAGATAAAAGTCAAGGTTTCTAACAGACTGGGAGAGTGTTTCATCCAGGTAAAAGTCAAGGTTTCTAACAGAGAGGGAGAGTCTTTCATCCAGGTAAAAGTCAAGGTTTCTAACAGAGAGGGAGGGTGTTTCATCCAGGTAAAAGTCAAGGTTTCTAACAAATTCGGAGAGTGTTTCATCCAGGTAAAAGTCAAGGTTTCTAACAGACTGGGAGAGTGTTTCATCCAGGTAAAAGTCAAGTAACAGAGAGGGAGAGTGTTTCATCTAGATAAAAGTCAAAGTTTCTAACAGACTGGGAGAGTGTTTCATCCAGGTAAAAGTCAAGGTTTCTAACAGAATGGAAGAGTGTTTCATCCAGGTAAAAGTCAAGGTTTCTAACAGACAGGGAGAGTGTTTCATCTAGGCAAAAGTCAAGGTTTCTAACAGAGAGGGAGAGTGTTTCATCCAGGTAAAAGTCAAGGTTTCTAACAGACTGGGAGAGCGTTTCATCTAGGTAAAAGTCAAGGTTTCTAACAGAGAGGGAGAGTGTTTCATCCAGGTAAAAGTCAAGGTTTCTAACAGACTGGGAGAGTGTTTCATCTAGGTAAAAGTCAATGTTTCTAACATACTGAGAGAGTGTTTCATCTAGGTAAAAGTCAAGGTTTCTAACAAACTGGGAGAGTGTTTCATCTAGGTAAAAGTCAAGGTTTCTAACAGAGAGGGGGAGTGTTTCATCTAGGTAAAAGTCAGATCTAACAAACTGGGAGTGTTTCATCCAGGTAAAAGTCAAGGTTTCTAACAGACTGGGAGAGTGTTTCATCCAGGTAAAAGTCAAGGTTTCTAACAGACTGGGAGAGTGTTTCATCTAGGTAAAAGTCAAGGTTTCTAACAGAGAGGGAGAGTGTTTCATCTAGGTAAAAGTCAAGGTTTCTAACAGACTGGGAGAGTGTTTCATCTAGACAAAAGTCAAGGTTTCTAACAAACTGGGAGAGTGTTTCATCTAGGTAAAAGTCATCGTTTCTAACAGACTGGGAGAGTGTTTCATTTAGGTAAAAGTCAAGGTTTCTAACAGACTGGGAGAGTGTTTCATCTAAGTAAAAGTCAACGTTTCTAACAGACAGGGAGAGTGTTTCATCCAGGTAAAAGTCAAGGTTTCTAACAAACAGGGAGAGTGTTTCATTTAGGTAAAAGTCAGGTCTAACAGACAGGGAGAGTGTTTAATCCAGGTAAAAGTCAGGTCTAACAGACTGGGAGAGTGTTTCATCTAGGTAAAAGTCAAGGTTTCTAACAGAGAGGGGAAGTGTTTCATCTAGGTAAAAGTCAAGGTTTCTAACAGACTGGGAGAGTGTTTCATCTAGGTAAAAGTCAGGTCTAACAGACTGGGAGAGTGTTTCATCTAGGTAAAAGTCAGGTCTAACAGACTGGGAGAGTGTTTCATCTAGGTAAAAGTCAGGTCTAACAGACTGGGAGAGTGTTTCATCTAGGTAAAAGTCAGGTCTAACAGACTGGGAGAGTGTTTCATCTAGGTAAAAGTCAGGTCTAACAGACTGGGAGAGTGTTTCATCTAGGTAAAAGTCAGGTCTAACAGACTGGGAGAGTGTTTCATCTAGGTAAAAGTCAGGTCTAACAGACTGGGAGAGTGTTTCATCTAGGTAAAAGTCAGGTCTAACAGACTGGGAGAGTGTTTCATCTAGGTAAAAGTCAGGTCTAACAGACTGGGAGAGTGTTTCATCTAGGTAAAAGTCAGGTCTAACAGACTGGGAGAGTGTTTCATCTAGGTAAAAGTCAGGTCTAACAGACTGGGAGAGTGTTTCATCTAGGTAAAAGTCAGGTCTAACAGACTGGGAGAGTGTTTCATCTAGGTAAAAGTCAAGGTTTCTAACAAACTGGGAGAGTGTTTCATCCAGGTAAAAGTCAAGGTTTCTAACAAACTGGGAGAGTGTTTCATCTAGGTAAAAGTCAAGGTTTCTAACAAACTGGGAGAGTGTTTCATCTAGGTAAAAGTCAAGGTTTCTAACAAACTGGGAGAGTGTTTCATCTATGTAAAAGTCAAGGTTTCTAACAAACTGTGAGAGTGTTTCATCTAGGTAAAAGTCAGGTCTAACAGACTGAGAAAGTGTTTCATCCAGGTAAAAGTCAAGGTTTCTAACAGAGAAGGAGAGTGTTTCATCTAAATAAAAGTCAAGGTTTCTAACTGAGAGGGAGAGTGTTTCATCCAGGTAAAAGTCAAGGTTTCTAACAAACTGCGAGAGCGGTATGCCACAACGACAGATGGACACAGGGGTTGAAGTGACCTGGTTAAGCTTTGATTTAGAGCCAATACCAATGAGCTCAGTTTTATCCTCACTTGGATTCAACTTGTTCTCTCTCAGCCATCTCAGCCACATCCACAATACAATTTTTCAAATTATAAGCAAGAGTTGGAAAGTCCAAAGGAAAAAAAATGGGGATGGACGGCTTGTCTTCTCTTACATACAAACAGAAATTAAATGGAAACAAACTGAAAAAATAAAGCAAAATAAAACTGATTTAAAAGAAACTATTCATCTGTAGGTGATATTTGACAACAACCAGCAGGCTTTACCAAAAAACAACAACCAAACACATACAAGAATCAAAACAAATTCCAATGCCCAGTTTAGTTCTGGTCCTGTATGTTTGTTTTCTTCCACAGTGAACCTGACAGGTGATCTTATATAATCGTTTTTAGAAAATCTGTTTATAGCAGACCAACAAAATCACATATCTGAGAGAGAGAGAGGGAGAGTGAGAGAGACAGACAGACAGACAGAGACAGAGAAAGAGACAGAGAGAAAGAGAGAGAGGGAGGGAGAGAGAGAGAGAATGAGTAAGACAGACTAAAGCAAGCAGCTGAGGAGTTAGATACATGATTTTACTCGCACAATCTCCCTCAGTCTTCCGAGACACGAACTCCCTACCTTTTCTGGTCCACTTTTCAGAGGTGGCCAGCTGGTCCCCAAAGTTGATTTCAGCGTCCACTGGGCCACCGCTGTCCCCTTTCATCTCTGCGTCTATCAACAGCTGCAGGAAGTCGTCATGCTTCTGCAGTGATACCACAAACACTGAGCACTATTTGAAAGAACAATGACACTTGTCTGTTGTTCATTGTTGCTTTATAGTCCAGCCAACCACAAAGGGCCAAATCAGGACTGTCAAACCATTCTTCTTCTTCTTCTTCTTCTGCGTTCGTGGGCTGCAACTCCCACGTTCACTCGTATGCACACGAGTGGGCTTTTACGTGTATGACAGTTTTTACCCTGCCATGTAGGCAGCCATACTCCGTTTTTGGGGGTGTGCATGCTGGGTATGTTCTTGTTTCCAGAACCCACCGAACGCTGACATGGATTACAGGATCTTTAACGTGCATATTTGATTTTCTGCTTGCATATACACATGAAGGGGGTTCAGGCACTAGCAGGTCTGCACATATGTTGACCTGGGAGATCGTAAAAATCTCCACCCTTCACCCACCAGGCGCCGTCACCGTGATTCGAACCCAGGACCCTCAGATTGACAGTCCAACGCTTTAACCACTCGGCTATTGCGCCCGTCAAACCATTCAAAATGCTCAACCGCATCAACACAAAACTGTCACATCTACATAAACAATTTTGATGTTGGTGCAACAAACTGTGATTGAGCACAACAAAACACAGCGAAATCGTAACAGTTGGCATCTCCGTATAAGTATCCGCCTCATCATCATCATCTGTCATTTCTCACCTGCGTATCCACCTGGCGGTCTTTTAGAGCCTGATCCATGATGTTGAAGAAGAAGTCCAGAGCGGCCATCGTTTTTGTGATGAACCCCCACTTGTGCAGCAGAACCATCAGCTTCGGGGAGATCACTGGTGGAACCCAAAAAACAAAAACAAAAACAAAACAACAATGCTCTCCTTGTCAGTCTCTTCATTCAATCTCTGTGTGTAAAACGTGTGTACAGTCAGTGTGTGTTTAACATTCATGCAATTATGTGTATGTCATACACGCCCAGCACCAAAATCAAAACCTACAGAGCTGTTGTGCTGGCCACCTTGTTGTACTGCTGTGAAACATGGACGACATATCGCCGTCACATTCAACAACTTGAGCAGTTTCACCAGAGATGCCTACGAAAGATCTTTGGCATAAAGTGGCAAGACAGGGTCTCCAACCTCCAGGTTCTAGAGAGGAGCAGCCTGCCCAGCATCGAAAGCCTGCTGATCCAGTGCCAGCTATGCTGGACAGGGCATGTTGTCCGCATGAGAGACAGCAGGATCCCGAAGATGCTTTTGTATGGCCAGCTGGAGGAAGGCCACCGTGAACTTGGAAGACCCTGCAAGGACTTCAAGGACACCTTGAAGACAAACCTCAAAGCCTGTGACACAGACGTCGCTTCCTGGGAAACTGATGCCCTTGACCGCTCTTGCTGGAGGATGCTGTGCTCTAATGGCATAAAGATGTTTGAAAACAAGAGAACGCTGGCCATTAAGGAGAAGCATGAGCGAAGGAAGCAGGGCTCAACTTCTGGAGACGTTTTCCCTTGCAACACCTGTGGGAAGTGCTGCACATCCAGAATCGGCCTCTTCTCCCATATGAGGACACACACCGACAAATAAGCCTGCTTGCCTACTCATCCGTCGGTCTGACAGGAGAGTCCATACATACACGCCCATGTGCACAGGGCTGTGTGTGTGTGTGTGTGTGTGTGTGTGTGCAAGTGCATGCATGTGCATGTGCATGTGTGTGCGAGCATGCTTGTGTGTGAGGGATTGCAGCCAAACAGTCTGTTTTTGACAAATGGAGTAGCAACATAAATAAGCATCATTATCATCATAATCATCATCAATAATAGCAGAAGTACAGGATCAAGCTTTGTCAGTGGAAAAGTTCTGTAGGACTGAGGTACACGTTTTGACACCAACATCAGAACACCTCCACTAGCCAAAGACATGCAGTGTCTAATAGAGACTTCCATATTGTGAGCTCAGAACAAAGTCACTGGTAGATGATAAAGACTCAGTACCCTGTCAAACATACTTTTAAACCACTCCTCCTCCCCAAGACAACTATTCTGCTGCAGAATAATAGCAGTAATAATAATGACAAATGATAATAATAATGATAATAATAATAATAATAATAATAATAATGATACTACCACTACTACTACTAATAACAACAATAAGAAGAATAACATATATAAATACAAATATACAGAGAGAGAGAGAGATACCGAAGCAACATTCTAAATTTCAGATATGAACAATCACACACACACACACTCCGTCTCTCTCTCTCATTCACACACAATGCCCAAAAACTGATTGCTGCTTGCGGTCTTGAAAAACACTTTGTCAATTTCGTCAGGAACAAAATCAGAATCAGAGTCCGAAACTTCATCACCTGCATTGTTGAACAATCCAACAACAGCATCTTCCTCATCAGACCCGATTTCATGAATCAATTTGAGTGTTATGTTCCGCACGAATCAGTTTCACCTTGGTGCTACCATGTTGAAAACCATGTTGTGTTGTGAAGTCAGTGTCAGTCAGTTCAAAACCATCAAAAACAAATACAGAATGAATGAACAATGGTCTAAGGGAAGGAACTTGCAAGAAAAGTGTCTGAGTTATCTGAAAATCATGAGTTATCACCCTTGAAGTAACATTTTTAAAAAATATCAAAATCTGTTGTAACAATGCGTCCGACACGCCTTCAAGCGAACGGAACAGTGTCGGAAATCCGAAATTATAGAATGGTGACTGACATCCTTGCTCAGTTTTATCTCCGTGAGATGACAGGCTTCACAGACAGGCATCCAGCAGCAGTCAAGAGGCTAAGTACTGTGATGTGACTGCATTATTTGGGTTCAATGATATTTGGCCATGTGATATGTATGTTGAGTGTTACGTTGTACTGTGATGTGACTGCATCATTTGGGTTCAGTGATATCTGGCCATGTGATATGTATGTTGAGTGTTACGTTGTACTGTGATGTGACTGCATCATTTGGGTTCAGTGATATCTGGCCATGTGATATGTATGTTGAGTGTTACGTTGTACTGTGATGTGACTGCATCATTTGGGTTCAGTGATATCTGGCCATGTGATATGTATGTTGAGTGTTACGTTGTACTGTGATGTGACTGCATCATTTGGGTTCAGTGATATCTGGCCATGTGATATGTATGTTGAGTGTTACGTTGTACTGTGATGTGACTGCATCATTTGGGTTCAGTGATATCTGGCCATGTGATATGTATGTTGAGTGTTACGTTGTACTGTGATGTGACTGCATCATTTGGGTTCAGTGATATCTGGCCATGTGATATGTATGTTGAGTGTTACGTTGTACTGTGATGTGACTGCATCATTTGGGTTCAGTGATATCTGGCCATGTGATATGTATGTTGAGTGTTACGTTGTACTGTGATGTGACTGCATCATTTGGGTTCAGTGATATCTGGCCATGTGATATGTATGTTGAGTGTTACGTTGTACTGTGATGTGACTGCATCATTTGGGTTCAGTGATATCTGGCCATGTGATATGTATGTTGAGTGTTACGTTGTACTGTGATGTGACTGCATTATTTGGGTTCAGTGATATTTGGCCATGTGATATGGATGTTGAGTGTTACGGCTGGTGCCTACTATCGCCGAAGAACATCTCCCAGAGAGTCAGTGTGGCTTTAGAGCCAACAGAGGCACCACTGACATGGTCTTCGTTCTCAGACAGCTACAAGAAAAATGTCGGGAACAGAACAAAGGACTGTATGCGACATTCGTCGATCTCACGAAAGCTTTCGACACCGTGAGCAGAAAAGGTCTGTGGGAGATCATGAAATGTCTAGGATGCCCCCCAAAATTCCTCAGCATGGTCATCCAACTACATGAGGAACAGCGTGGACAGGTCAGACACAGCAACGACCTTTCGGAGCCCTTCCCAATTGGAAATGGAGTGAAACAAGGTTGTGTCCTCGCGCCGACCCTCTTCACGATCTTCTTCAGCATGATGCTCCAACAGGCCACTGAAGATCTTGGCGACGACGACGGTATCTTCATCAGATACCGCACTGATGGCAGTCTATTCAACCTGAGGCGGCTACAGGCCCACACCAAGACACTGGAGCAACTCATCAGAGAGCTTCTGTTTGCCGACGATGCTGCCCTCGTCGCCCATACAGAAGCTGCCCTGCAGCGTATAACGTCCTGCTTCGCAGAGGCTGCGCAGCTCTTCGGCCTAGAAGTCAGTCTGAAAAAGACGGAAGTTCTCCACCAGCCTGCCCCACAGGAAGAATTCCACGCTCCTCACATCAACATCGGTGAGACAGAGCTGAAGTCGGTCCACCAGTTCAGCTACCTAGGTTGCACCATCTCGTCTGACGCCAAGATCGACAAGGAGATCGACAACAGACTTGCAAAGGCAAACAGCGCATTCGGCAGGCTGTACAAGAGAGTGTGGAACAACAAACACCTGAAGAAAGACACAAAGATCAGCGTGTACAGAGCTGTTGTACTGCCCACCCTGTTGTATGGCTCCGAAACCTGGGTCACCTACTGGCACCACATACGACTGCTTGATCGCTTTCACCAGCGCTGCCTTCGCACCATCCTCAGCATCCACTGGAGTGACTACATCACAAATGTCGAGGTCCTGGAGCAGGCAAAGACTATCAGCATCGAGGCAGTGCTGCTAAAGACCCAGCTAAAGACCCAGCTACGTTGGGCAGGGCACGTGTCCAGGATGGAGGACCACCGCCTGCCCAAGATCGCGCTGTATGGCGAACTGTCCACTGGCCACCGTGACAGAGGAGCACCTAAGAAGAGATACAAAGACTCCTTGAAGAAAGCTCTCGGTGCCTGTCACATTGACCATCGCCAGTGGTCCGCAGTAGCCGCTGATCGAAAGACCTGGCGACGCACCATCTACCAAGCTGTCTCCTCCTTCGAAAACAACCGCAGGGCCAGCCTTGAGGACAAACGCAGAAGGAGGAAGAACCACGACGCTGCAGCCACGAACCCAGACCAGACTTTCCCTTGCAACCGCTGCGGCCGACTCTGCTTTTCCCGCATTGGCCTTGTCAGCCATGAGCGTGCCTGCATCAGACGTGGACAACGCCCTTCCTAGATCTTCGTCAGCGAAGCCAGGCCATGAATGAATGTTACGTTGTACTGTGATGTGACTGTATTATTTGGGTTCAGTGATATTGGCCATGTGCTATGTATATTGAGTGTTACGTTGTACTGTGATGTGACTGCATTATTTGGGTTCAGTGATATTTGGCCATGTGCTATGTTGAGTGTTACGTTGTACTGTGATGTGACTGCATTATTTGGGTTCAGTGATATTTGGCCGTGTGATATGTATGTTGAGTGTTACGTTGTACTGTGATGTGACTGCATTATTTGGGTTCAGTGATATTTGGCCGTGTGATATGTATGTTGAGTGTTATGTTGTGTGTGATGTTTCTGAGTGAGCATGAACATAAATCATCGTTAGTGTTTGGTAGGATGTCTGTACAGGGTAACGCACGTGAGTTGCCATTTTAGTGTTTAATGCATGTCTTATTTGTAAATTTTTACATTGAACACGTTTAACATGGAAAGGGGCTATAAAATTAAATCATTATTAGTTAGGAATGAAGGTGAAGACATACTGTAAAAGGAAACAGTCTGAAAGAAAAGAGAAGCCTAATACAAAAAGGACAAGTTTGTTTCTTTTCTATATGAGCTCTGTTCTTTCCATACCTGGTATTTTGTCCTGAGGTTTATAATAATAATAATAATAATAATAATGGAAACTTGTTGAGCATTTTCCTCTCTTAAAGGGAGCTCAAAGCACTTTACAATGAACATTGAACATATGCATACACACACACAATAACTTACAAAAGGAAGAAGAAAAAATAATGATTTAATGCGCAAAAGCATAAAACATATTCAAATTCAAAGAGTATGCATATTACATTACTTAATTACACACACACATGTGCATGCACACACACACACACACACACACACACGCACACACACACACAAGAGTTTGCACAGCTTATAACTAAATGTCACTGGAAAGGTATGGAAGTCTATGCATAGGCGTTCTCAAAAAGATGACTTTTCAGACCACTTTAAAAAAACTGAAATGAGTGAGAGTGGCGAAGATCATGAGGTCTATATGTGTGAAGTAAACAGTACCCTTACCAAATAAGGCAGTGTGAAGTTTGCTGGGATTCAGGATTTCCTTAAAGCGCTTGACATACATGTTGTCTGGGTCATGAATGGACGACACGTCTATGCCGAAGGCAGCCGCCCCAATCACATCCAAGGTAAAGCGGCTACATATACTGTTCAGAACAACACAATCTGATCATGACTTTTGTTATGAAATCTACATTAAATGGCACTCACACTCACAGAAAGCTGCATATTATGTTCAAACCATTGATACAATTCTAAATTAATCTTCATTAGATGACACTCTTGTAATCCCAAGAAGCTGCATATTCTGTTCAAAACATAGTTCACACAATTTTAAATAAATCCACATTAAACAGCACAACAAGCTGCCTATTCTGTTCAAAACATAGTTTACACAACTTTGAATTAATCTACATGAAACAGCACTCCTGGCAATCACAACATGAGGTTTTAAAAATATTCTGTAATTGATGATTCTATTCAGAATGTATATGAAAAGTGGCATCCCCAGAGATGTGACTGACATTTCCTTTCCCTCATTATAGAAATTACATCTGTCACTGCCACTGAATCATTTTTGAACTACTGATGTGCAACTCATCACTCTAATCAAATCTACTTTCTCTTGTAGATCTGTGACTTTCTTCCTGTTCTGAATACCACTTACAAAACTGCTCTATATAAAAAGAAAAAAAAAGTCACTCCCTTAATACAAAGCTCCAAATCATGACTCACTCTTTCAGTTCAATCATTTCTCCTCTTGATGCCACTTCATTCAGATGATCCTTGAATGTGACAGTAATGCGCTGAATGGCATGTGTCATCTGTTATAAAAAAAACACACAACCAAAAAACCACCAAAACTCATTATTATCATCAACATCGAAAACAATGAAAATGGGGTTTTGAAAAATAAAGAAAATGATGAAATAAAATTACATGCACACATATATGACTATATTTTTCCCAAAAGGCAGTCATCTGTTGTGATTCTATCCTGCACTGCGCTCAGAGCTGTTCAGTGAATCACTGTGTTCATCCATTGTATCACTTGTCAAGTATTGTCTGTCCCTTTCTGGGCTGACCCAATTTATTTCTTTTTTAAAGAAAAAAA
>JAAQRG010245808.1:0-5000 GCA_011634625.1 Babylonia areolata
CACTCAACGTCTCTCTCTCTCTCTCTCTCTCTCTCTCTCTCTCTCTCCCTCCCTCCCTCCCTCCCTCCCTCGTTCCGGGTAAGTTTCTAGCGGCTTTATCAGCAATGTATAAATACCGGGGGAAAAAACTAAGGTAATGGTGTTCGGTAAAGGGGATTTCCTTGGAAAACGTGAACAATCGTTATATAATGATCTCGAATTAGAAGTGGTCAATGGATATTGTTATTTGGGATTTATCTTTACTGCAAAGGTAAGTATTTAACTCTCTCCATACGAACGGCGAAAGAGACTACGTCAACAGCGTTTCACCCCAATTACCATCATCAAAATATTGCAAGCGGAAGGCTCTTATACTGAAGGGGTGAATGTTGACAAAGAATACCACAATTCTGACGACGGAAGCTAAAGGTTAGGTCATTCAGACACCCAGTGGACATCCGAGGGGTCTGTGTAGAGGAGAAGAGAGGACTGGCCGTACTGAGTGAGTTAAATTGGGAACAGAACACCCCATAACAAAGGGAAAGACAGCTGTTTAGGAGCTGAACAGAGCTTTCAACAAATTTAAAGAAATGACTGCAAGAACTTTCTTTATGATATTTTACTTTCAAATTCAACCCGTTTTGTTATATTCGTCTGAAATATGGGGAATGGATAAACTGGAGCACATAGAGAAGGTTCATATGTTGACCTGGAAAAGATTCTTGGGAGTTCCGTTGCGGACTCCAAATAAAGATGGTGTATGGTGATTTGAGAAGATACCCTCCCAATGTAAAATCATGTATTAACACTCTCAGATACTGGTTTAAGATGCTGCAGATGTGTCCAGACAGGTTACCTTTCAATGCCTATCAAATGTTGCTTGACATGGGTAGTAAGGGGAAGAAATTCTGGGTGTCGAAGATCGGAGAAATATTATGTGAGACATGATTTAATATTGCGTGACTTCATCAAGGTGTTGGAGATGTTATGCCACTAAATAACAACGTGTTTACTGTGAATGCGATCACGATAGACTGTGTCAACTTTGTAAATACAAGTTGAAGATTAGCTCCATTTCTTATTTGAATGTTACATGCACAGAGACTAAGAATTAATTTTTTGAATGAGTCTGTCAATGTAGCATTGTCCGAGCTATCAAAGCAACTAACAAAACCCACTTGTTTAATGTATCAAGACATGTTATTCATGATATTAACAGAAGGACAAAAATGATAATCTGGGATGCCAGAAATAATGTTATGATATTACTGAGTATAGTGATTTTTCACTTCACTGTGATTGTTGTTTGATGTTCTGCTCATGGCAACGAAGTCGCATTTATGATACGTTTGTCATTGTATCATTTGTATTTGCCCTTTGACAGCCTTGGTTCATCTCAGGGCTTTACATAGTGTTCTTTGTATACTTATGTATGCAGGGGTATACATATATTCAATCTAAAGCGTGCTGCTTTTCAATGTCAACAACTCCTTTGCACGCAGGATGTACAAGAATGAATCTTTGTTCTGACCCATCCCCATCCGCAGTCCTCCTTTTGTATTGTGGCCCAAGGCCGATGTACATTAAAACATTTCTGAGTTCTCTCTCTCCCCACCCCTCTCTCTCTCTCTCTCCCTCTCTCCCTCTCTCTCTCTCTCTCTCTCTCTCTCTGTCTGTCTGTCTGTCTATCTGCCTTTTTTTTTCAATTTCTCTTCCTTTATTCATTTCAGTTTTTCTCCACTTCTTTCTCTGTCTTTCTTTATCTGCATACTCTTAACTCCCTTGACCATTCAAACTATGTCACGAATGAGAAATAAAGAAATCAAACGCGACTAATCTGCCCCCAAATTAAACCTGTAATGGTTTTTGTCTAATAAAAATCACGAGAAAGACAGACAGGCAGAGAGACAGACGGACGGACAGACACAGAGATGCAGATAGAAATAGAGAAAGGGGAGAAGGAAAGAGTGAAAGAAAAGGGAAGGAGATGTAAAGACAGAGAGAGAAAGAGATACAGAGAGAGGGGGGAGGAGAGAAAGAGAAAGTAAACAGAAGACAAACACACTGGGAAGTTTTCAACAACAACAAAAGGAAGAAAGGAAGAAAGAACCGAAGGCAATGAGAGGAGGCAAACAACACTGACGCAAAATCAACAATCAATCAAAAAAAGGAAAATGGGAAGAAAAGAACAGGAAAAAAAAACCCACACACAAAACTACGACAAACACCAGTAACAGAGAAGATTCCACGGAGTTGTTTGGGTTTTTTTAATAAAAAAATGCAGAATGAGAGAATGTTTCTAACAAAGCCCATATGAGATTCAGAAGAAAACAACGACAACAACAACAACAACAACAGATGGCTGGAAGAGATACACAAAACTGCATACAATAGACGAGTGGAAAGAGACAGAAACACAACAATGTTGCCAGGATAGCAATCTGTGCACTGTCTCCATGCACACAGCGAAGCGAGGAGGGACTGACGAACAGTGCTGGCAACTCGATCACTGCATAGAAAAACAAAAAGACGAAGGACGCCCGCTGTGTCTCAGCATCAAGCGATTTTGCCTCTTTTGCCTACATTTTCTGTACATGTATGTACAAAGTAGCAATGTCTTACTTGGAAAAAGGTTTAAGTTCAAATAAAGCGGCAGTAAATCCACATGTGTCCATGGCTCAGCATAAGAAGGCGGGGATAGTAAAGCGAAAGAGAGGGGCAAACATGCCGTTAACATTTTCCTGACATTGCGACCGACAATGATTTTCCTGCCGGATTTCTCTCTCTCTCTCTCTCTCTCTCTCTCTCTCTCTCTCTCTCTCTCTCTCGCAATGCAGAGAATAGTCCAGGTTTCTGGGTGATACTGCCGGTTCGTGTTTGGAAATGGAGAGAATGAGAGAGAGGGAGAGAGAGAGAGAGAGAGAGAGAGAGAGAGAGAGAGAGAGAGAGAGAAACATGGAAACTACACTTAGAATAAATGCACAGAATCTATCCGAATTTGATTTGTATAACACAAGCTGACTTTACCTTGGAAAATAGTAATCAAAACTGCTTTTTCACTTTGACATCTCACACAATCTACATTTACCACAAACAAAAAGAAGGAAATATGGATATACATGACGAAAATAACTCTTCTTTCAGTTGGTTTATTGTCGGTTTACTGTCTGCTCACTACAAGGTGATACAGAACCTACGCATCCATTCTTTTCAACGCGCACATACTTACTCACAGAACAGGGAAACCATTTATGTGGATGCCAAGAATGTACATACGCATGAAATCCAGGGGGCCGGGGAAGCGGGCGAAGAAAAGAAGTGAAATATCCATCATCGCATGAAAACGCTGTTCACGCTCCATCTTGACCAGCAGCAATGCTCCATCTTTGTCCAGAGATGGCTTTCCAAATCACTATGTCAAAATCGGATTCCGGTCTCTGGATGTTATGCACGATTCAAAATGTCGTAAACTATCACAGCCTGGAATCCTGGAGCTCGACGTGTATAACAACTAACGGCACAATCTGAACCGAAGGTCACACGGCATGGGGTATTTCCACAAAATGTATGTGTCCGTTCGACAGTTCCGAAATAGGGGTCCTCACACTGACAAAATTGTCCCCCACCCCCCATCTCTCTCTCTCTCTCTCTCTCTCTCTCTCTCTCTCTAACGATGTATTGAAGGCTGTAATCCACAGTATCATTTGTCACCATTGTACATGTGATCAGCCGTGTGTTTGGCTAAAAATTATACACTTCCGTAAGTAATCACACTGAGCAACACTGTGGTTATGGTAAAAGTGCATAAGTCCAGGTGAACGATTCATCATTTAAATATTACTTTTCAAAGTAGTGAACTAAAATATAATTGGGATCGGAGAGTTACACCCTCAAAAGCCAGCAAACGGTAATATCTCTGGTAACGCGGTACGTATTACGGTGGATGATAAGAACACGGTTCCTTCGCCGTCTCAGTAAGTGATACATGGTTGGTTTCTGTCGACTCAGAGGGTTTCTGTCGACACAGACAGTGATAGTAGTGAACAAACTTGTTCTTGTGATTACTGTTTAACTGCAAGAGTGAGAAGTAGTATCACACGTGTGTGTGTATTTCTGTCCGCCATTCTGTCCATCAGTCTCTCTGTTTCTCTGTACGGGACAACAATTTCGCAAACATGGCGCTGTTGTCAGTGAATGTGTGAAGAGATTTTGTGAGTTTACAATTCGTTGACACAAAGTACTAATTTAACATATTCTGAACTGTAGAACACTATAGTGGTGCAAAATGAAACATGACACTTCAAATTAAAAATCATTTTGATTTTTTTAATAGTAACAGCCATTCTCTCTCTCTCTCTCTCTCTCTCTCTCTCTCTCTCTCTCTCTCTCTCTCTCTCTCTGTTCAAAAGTGATTCTGAATGTGGAAAATATTTTGAATTCATGAATATGAGATGTTTCTGGGACTGTCTAGTGAAACTATGAATTGGTGTGTTACCAATAAAAGGATCCAGGTGGCGTAGGTCCATCAACGTAAATTCCAGTTATTTATGTACAGTCTGTAAAGTTGTTGAATCCGAACACCACTTTATTTATGTGTGTCCCTCATATACCAGTATCAGAAATAAGTACTTACCGGGTATTACCCAAGATTACACTGTAATATTGAAACATTTATCTATTGAAAAAATAGGAAAGTTGAGTATGTATCTTTTCTATGCTCTTCGTCATAGACAACGGTTTGCAGATGTGTAATTTGACTTTAATTAAGACTAGTTTAATTCAGTTATTCAAGTTACTACTTAATTGACATGATATGCATACCAAAGATGTACACTCTTTTTGCCAGAGACCCTTTCCTACGGGCTTGTGGCCGCCTAAAGGAATAAGATTTGTGCTTGTTCTTGTTCTCTCTCTCTCTCTCTCCCCTCTGTTTCCAACCATCTCACCCACTCCTTCTCTCGTTCTGCATCTCCCTCTCCCATCTGTAATGAAGTCATTGTCAAAGACACATAAGGACTTGG
>JAAQRG010245808.1:7500-12266 GCA_011634625.1 Babylonia areolata
CACTCACCTGGTTGATTCGGCTTTAATAAAAACAAACGGTGTTGAAACAATTCTTGTTTCCTCTCGGCAAATTCCAAGCCACGTTCTTCCACTTGTGCCACATTTTGCGGACAGTCTGTGTTTGACTTGATGCCATGACACATTCCTCAGAAGATAGTACTGATTGTCGTGTGGTTGCTGTGTTCTGGTTCTCTGGGAAGAGAGCCTGTTGTCAAGACACTGGAATTAGGTCCAATATTTCCAGCAGCATAGAGGGAGCTTATTCAACAACTGAACGAAGAGTGTCGTGCTTAAGGCGCGCTTCTCGTGATGTCCTTTCTATTCCCTCTTGTCCACCTATTGCCTTTCTGTTCCGCTCTGCCTTTGCTCAGTTCCAGTGTCTCAATACTTCAGACATGTTACATGCCTGTCTGAGTGTGTATGTGTGCTTCCCTGAAATCTGATTAAATGACACAGGAAACGAATGATGAGCATCAAGTGGCAGCCGTCAGTCGACTCTACCCAGTTAGGCAGCCTGTTGTGTAAATGACTTCGTGTTTGTAAAGTGCTTCGGCTGAGGATAGGCGCTGTATAGGTATCCATATCAATCAATCAAAAACAAAAAATCTTTTCAGAACTATTAAATGAGAAAGGTATGGCTATTATCTCCAATGTATTGTGAGGACATGGTGGACTGCAAAGATAGACGATTGTAGTATAAGTTGTCATGTAAGATACTTTACACAAAAATATTTAGCACCTGTATTGAAAACTAATGTTTGAAAAGTGAACATCTAAACACAACGATCCTGAACACAAATGATGGATGTTAATAAAGCTATTTGTTCATCATCATTCAAACAAAAAGTTTGACCTGGAGAGTCCTGATGGTAAACACAGGCAATCAAAATCCTCCTGTGACATTGAGTAAAAGCGAACTGAGCAGGTGTGACGATATATAAAGACAATGATGTTCTTTTGGAACTGGGCAAAATAAACCTGAATCGTTCTCACGACAAACAAGGACAGCCATTTTCTTCCTGTGCAACTGTCCTGAACAGCCCCACTCATAAACAAGGACATTCATGATGTTCTATGAAAACAGAATGAGGGGAGGGTAATTGTGACCCAGAAAAGGACAGTCCTGCGTTCTAGACAGTGGGTCAGTCGTTTTCATCGAAAAAAAGTAACCTTTTTACCAGCCCAAAAAGTTCTCATTCAGTAATCAAATTTGCCTGAGACATTTCGTTTACTCTTTTTCTTTTTTACTGATCTTATCCTCTAATTCATATGTGTTACAAGAATGGACAGTCAACAAAGTTTTGGTGGGTTTTTTTGTTTTTTGTTTTGTTTTTTGTTGTTTTTTGTTTTTGTTTTTGTTTTTTAATCACGAAGGAGTTGTGATGCCAGTCTATATAATCCACTTCCAAAATTAACGTATACAAGGGACTACTGTTGATGTCTTTTGTGGATGAGTGGAGTATTACAAAAGAGCCGACCAGCAAACCACGATTGATTGCAGATATGTAGCTTTGTCAGCAGACGTTTAAATAGATTTCCAACACGAAATGGATACTAAAAACCCATGTGTGTCGCTTTCTTAGTCACAGTGCTTTGCATCACTGACCAGTGCGGTTGGAAAAATTAAATCCTCTTCGTTATATATTCACTGAGTCTCTCCGGGCTTTCTAATATGGCAGATTTGGGGAAACACACTGCCACACTAATGGAGTCTGTCTTACGAAACTGGTGAACGCCTGAGTTCATTAAGATAGAATATATTAAACACCGCCCCATCTGCAGTCTCTCGCTGAAAATAATCACCATAACGTTTTGTGTCATTACTCTTCTTTCCGCTGATCGCCATAAACATCTCAAAAATTCCATGGCCAATCATTCTCTGCTTTCTCAGTCTCCCTTTCCTGCTCTCTTCTGCCTTCATGCCCAGGATGATCTCCCTTTATGTTCTTTAGCGTCGATGGAATCCGGGGTCTGGCCTGGCAGCGATACGATGGCGGTGTCCACACTGAAAGGTGGGAGTGGAAGATTTAGTTGTTCTGGTTTCACCACGATGTCATTCCTGCTGCCAGTGGGAGGCACGACCGAGGAAGTTGTGCGTCTGTTGAATTAATGCATTTCTTTACATTGAAGTGAACCAACAGCACTAAATGGAGAGTCATTTCTCGTGGCACGTCTTACAGCTGCTCTTTTTAATGAGGCCTTGTGGGCATTGGTGCTAGCACTTGCCCATGGACTTAGATTTCCCATACCACCCCACTCGTCCGCCCTCTCTTTTCCCCTTCATTCCTGGAAACTAGCCTTAAAATACCTCAAATAAAAGTTCTTCACAGTACTCGTTATCAAGCGGACCAAGTTCCCATCTCTGATGAAGAAATCTGCATTTCGTAACACGAAGATCTGCTGGACCTAAACCGTATTCATGATCCCCTTATAGTAGAGAGTAGATCATAAAACCTTGGCTCTCTTTGTGCAGAAATGTGAACATTCATCGTCAAACATTGTCAGAGATATAGACCTGTACGACCTTCAGATATCAATGTAAGATAAATCTTGGATGTATACGCGTGATAAAATAGAAACAAAATAAGTGCGGAGTCATCTCGCAAACTGACAAATACTTTCAACACCTAGTGCAGACATTGTGCATTTTTGTAGAGAACTCACATGCATTCGTCCATCTCCTTTCATTTTTCTTCTTTTCCACATAATCCTATATTCCTTTTCCTATTTTTTTCACATACACTTCCTCCAATATTCTTTTCCACACAGTTTCCCACTCATCAACTTTATCCCTCTGTGCTCCCACACTTCCCCCCTCTTGCTCACCAAACCAATACTCTCATCCTCATTTCCTTCTCAATCACTGTTACACCATCCAAACTTTTCTCTGCTTTTCCAAAATATCTGCCAAATGAGAGCAGAAAACACAAAGACATAACCCATGTCATATTGAAATGGAGGATGATTATCGTGGCTGGAAACCATGACGCTGCGATGAACAGAAATTGAACTGAAACAGAACCGATGATTGCCAGAGGTAAGGCAATCCTCTCTGGAGACGTTTGTTACCGTTCACAGCCTTTCAGCTGCAACCACTAATGGGCAAGTCACAGGAACAGATGTCACCTGCTGGCAATTGGCTTGCCGGCAGCAGCAAACCGGTAGATCAACTGGCAGAAACATGAGACTTGGGCGGGGATGAGGGTCGGATGGAAATTTCACTTGTCATGTAAGAACGTGAAAGAGCGCACAACCAGTTGCTGGTAGGAGTTGAGACTGAAAGGGAAGGGAAAGGGTAGGTGTAAGAGGGGGAATGAGTGTGGCATGTGTTTTTGTTTTTTGTTGTTGTTTTTTTTTGGGGGGTGGGGTGGCGGGTTGTGGGTTTTTTTGTTTTTGTTTTTGTTTTTTTGTTTTGGGGTTTTTTTTGTGTTTTTTAAATCAAAGTTTCAGATTTCAGCAATTGTAATTACAGTATTTGTAAAATCGATTTTATTGAACATTTCTTGTTTGAATGTTCAAATATGAAAATATTCTGGAGTGGAGTGGAATTTTGTTCAATGTCTCGTCATAGATACTAGTGACTGTAGACACTTTGTTAAAGTATTAATTTTCACATGTGAATATTATCATTGACAGGGTAGAAGAGGACAGGGTGAATGGTGAGTTGGGGGGAACCGGGTGGAAGGAGGGTGGAATCAACAAAACTTTTACTGTGTGTATTTGTCTCTGGTATGAATTGATTGTCCACATCTGTTGCACCCATGAATCTTGCTGGAACAGTACTGTCTGATGTGATGCGGTAGTTGGAAACATGTGCATCGTCTGACAGAAAAACAATATGAATATATGTTGATATAAGTATCATCAAAGAGTAGATTTTCAGTTTTAATGCTATTATTGTAAATATTCTGGAAAACATAGAAAACAAAGAAAATGTTATACTTAGAATAGTCAGTATGTGTGTCAAATTCTCTTCCACAGACGTTTTATTTAGAATTGAAAATTATGATTTAAGCCAACATGACCTTGTAAACATGTGTATAAGTATAGCTTAAAAACAAAGCAGCTATATATATTCCAACTGGTCTTTTACCAATATTTTAAAATTAGTTCATAATATCCTGTGATACTACGTGGATCTTAAAAAAATATTGCGTCATTAAGGGAATATACTTATTACTGAATGCATGCACTAATAAAAAGAACGAATGTGCCATAGCAAATGAACTCGAGCAAACATGTTCGTTGACTGTATTGTGTGGTGTGCATGTGTGTGTATATATATATATATATATATATATATATATATATATATGTGTGTGTGTGTGTGTGTGTGTGTGTGTGTGTGTGTGTGTGTGTGTGTGTGTGCAATGGCCAGCTGATGTAAGGCCACCGTGAACTTGGAAGACCCTGCAAGCGCTTCAAGACCACTTTTTTTTTTTTTTTTTTTTTTTTGCTGCCCCATCATCTGCACCGTTTCAGTGGCATTACTCCCACGCCGCTCATTTAGATTCCCATGCGGCCACACCCGGGTTCGTCCGTCGCAGTTCCAGCATCGGCAGTCCACAGGGAACCATCGATGTTAGGTCGCCATGAGGCCACACACCTGAGGAGACCCTGCACTGCTGCTGAGTCACTTCGGTGGTGTTCAGTGGTGCCTGTTCTGTTTTAACGTACTTAGGACACCACCTACTAAGCCCCCTACTAACGACAATAATGGCTTAGTCGCGGAGCCAGACTGATTGAGCGTCCCTCCCAGAGTGGAG
>JAAQRG010245810.1:0-12319 GCA_011634625.1 Babylonia areolata
ACCCCCAACCTTGACCCCCTGAGCTCCCCCCACCACACACACACCCACCCACCTCCTTGAGACACAGGCAGGATGCGCTGAGTGTTGTCCAAGGACGAAGCCAGGTGCAGTTGCCCCGACTGTCTGAGAGCGTTGATGAACAGGGCCACGGCTGTGTGGCCCTCTCGCTCCACGTGCTGCAGCAGTGCTGCATTACGCTGCGTCACGGCCGGGGAGCTGCGCAGCGACTGCAGCGTGGGCGTGTCCAGCACTCCGTGCTGCGAGAGGTAGTCCAGGATGGCCTCCGCATCCAGCCCTTCCACCAGGTCGCGCCGACCCGACAGTGGCTCCGTCAGCATGGCCGCCGCTTGCTGGTCCTCTGTGAGGAGAGATTTGTGATTATCATCATTGTTCTTGTTACTATCACCATCATCATCATTATTATCTTCATGATCATTGTCATTTGTTTATTCGTTTGTAGTCTGTTCACCCCTGAAAACAGAGTATGGCTGCCTGCATGATAAGGCAGAAGCCCAGTTGTACAAATAAGTGAATGTGGGAGATGTAGCCCATGAATACAGAAGATGTTTCAGTGAATGATAATAATAATATTGATAATGAATAATAACAATAATGAAAAGCACTTAATAATAAAATGAAACAATAATCAACACTAATAATAAAGAGCAATAATAATGAACAGTAACAATAAACAGTAATAACAATGAGCAGTGCTTGTAAAGCACAAACGCAGTGAAATACTACTGATCATGCCTTCATCCAGCATTCACCACTTCCTTCACTCACACTGATATGGTGACTTACTTACTGCACAAACGACACTGATATGGTGACTGACTGTACAAACTACACTGATACGGTGACTTACTGTACAAACTACACTGATATGGTGACTGACTTACTGCACAAACTACACTGATATGGTGACTGACTTACTGTACAAACTACACTGATATGGTGACTGACTTACTGTACAAACTACAGATGCGGTGACTGACTTACTGCACAAACTACACTGATATGGTGACTGACTTACTGTACAAACTACACTGATATGGTGACTGACTTACTGTACAAACTACAGATGCGGTGACTGACTTACTGCACAAACTACACTGATATGGTGACTGACTTACTGTACAAACTACACTGATATGGTGACTGACTTACTGTACAAACTACAGATGCGGTGACTGACTTACTGCACAAACTACACTGATATGGTGACTGACTTACTGTACAAACTACACTGATATGGTGACTGACTTACTGTACAAACTACAGATGCGGTGACTGACTTACTGCACAAACTACACTGATATGGTGACTGACTTACTGTACAAACTACACTGATATGGTGACTGACTTACTGTACAAACTACAGATGCGGTGACTGACTTACTGCACAAACTACACTGATATGGTGACTGACTTACTGTACAAACTACACTGATATGGTGACTGACTTACTGTACAAACTACAGATGCGGTGACTGACTTACTGCACAAACTACACTGATATGGTGACTGACTTACTGTACAAACTACACTGATATGGTGACTGACTTACTGTACAAACTACAGATGCGGTGACTGACTTACTGCACAAACTACACTGATATGGTGACTGACTTACTGTACAAACTACACTGATATGGTGACTGACTTACTGTACAAACTACAGATGCGGTGACTGACTTACTGCACAAACTACACTGATACGGTGACTGACTTACTGTACAAACTACACTGATACGGTGACTGACTTACTGTACAAACTACACTGATATGGTGACTGACTTACTGTACAAACTACACTGATATGGTGACTGACTTACTGTACAAACTACACTGATACAGTGACTTACTGTACAAATAACACTGATATGGTGACTGACTTACTGCACAAACTACACTGATATGGTGACTTACTTACTGTACAAACTACACTGATACGGTGACTGACTTACTGTACAAATGACACTGATATGGTGACTGACTTACTGTACAAACTACACTGATATGGTGACTGACTTACTGTACAAATTACACTGATATGGTGACTGACTTACTGTACAAATAACACTGATATGGTGACTGACTTACTGCACAAACTACACTGATATGGTGACTGACTTACTGTACAAACTACACTGATACGGTGACTGACTTACTGTACAAACTACACTGATATGGTTACTGACTTACTGTACAAACTACACTGATACGGTGACTGACTTACTGTACAAACTACACTGATATGGTGACTGACTTACTGTACAAACTACACTGATACGGTGACTGACTTACTGTACAAACTACACTGATACGGTGACTGACTTACTGTACAAATTACACTGATATGGTGACTGACTTACTGTACAAACTACACTGATATGGTGACTTACTGTACAAACTACACTGATACAGTGACTTACTGTACAAACTACACTGATATGGTGACTGACTTACTGCACAAACTACACTGATATGGTGACTTACTTACTGTACAAACTACACTGATACGGTGACTGACTTACTGTACAAATGACACTGATATGGTGACTGACTTACTGTACAAACTACACTGATATGGTGACTGACTTACTGTACAAATTACACTGATATGGTGACTGACTTACTGTACAAACTACAGATGCGGTGACTGACTTACTGTACAAACTACAGATGCGGTGACTGACTTACTGTACAAATAACACTGATATGGTGACTGACTTACTGCACAAACTACACTGATATGGTGACTGACTTACTGTACAAACTACACTGATACGGTGACTTACTGTACAAACTACACTGATACGGTGACTGACTTACTGTACAAACTACACTGATATGGTGACTTACTGCACAAACTACACTGATATGGTTACTGACTTACTGTACAAACTACACTGATATGGTGACTGACTTACTGTACAAATTACACTGATATGGTGACTGACTTACTGTACAAATTACACTGATATGGTGACTGACTTACTGTACAAACTACACTGATATGGTGACTGACTGTACAAACTACACTGATATGGTGACTGACTTACTGCACAAACTACACTGATATGGTGACTGACTTACTGTACAAACTACACTGATACGGTGACTGACTTACTGTACAAACTACACTGATATGGTGACTGACTTACTGCACAAACGACACTGATATGGTGACTGACTTACTGCACAAATGACACTGATATGGTGACTGACTTACTGCACAAACTACACTGATATGGTGACTGACTTACTGCACAAACTACACTGATATGGTGACTGACTTACTGCACAAACTACACTGATATGGTGACTGACTTACTGTACAAATTACACTGATATGGTGACTTACTGCACAAACTACACTGATATGGTGACTTACTGTACAAACTACACTGATACGGTGACTGACTTACTGTACAAATTACACTGATATGGTGACCGACTTACTGTACAAATTACACTGATATGGTGACTGACTTACTGTACAAACTACACTGATACGGTGACTGACTTACTGTACAAACTACACTGATACGGTGACTTACTGCACAAACTACACTGATATGGTTACTGACTTACTGCACAAACTATTGTGTATACATTTGTGGGGAACAGGATGACTGATTAAAGGTTAAAGGTTAATTAGCTGTTTGGAAAACAACAACACAATAACAGACTGGGCTGGGTTGCTCAGCGTTCGGAACATTCCTAAGTCTCTCCAATCACCAAAGAGGTATGAGTATACTGCATTGCTAATATGCAATTCTTGACAAAACAAGTCATAAGACTGTGCAAAAGTATGCACATAAATATATTACACTTCTTGAGCACTGCACTACTCATTGTTGATACCCACAAACATCTTGAACTCGATCTGTTATTCAACGTACTTTTCTATGTGTCTGTGCAGTATAAGCAGACAGACAAATGTGCATGTGTGTGCGCAAGCACACGCACACACTGCTCATGCAAACACACACACACACACCTCTCATGCAAACACGCACACACACACACACAACACACATGTGTGCACACACACACACACACACACACACACACACACACGTTCATTTTCGTTCAATATCTCCTGATGTGGAAAGATATCATATTGAAGACTACAACATGCTCTCAAAGACAAACAATCACACACGCACACTCTCACATTCACACACACACACACGTTCATTTTTGTTCAATATCTCCTGATGTGGAAAGATATCAAATCGAAGACTACAACATGTTCTCAAAGACAAACAATCACACACACACACACATACACTCACATTCACACACACACTTACACAACACTCTCCCTATTATATGTACACTTATCTGACAACTGAACAAAGCAAGCCTGCATTGTTACATCCCAGTTTCTCTCCTCCAGCCCCACCCCATGTCACAGATACCCTCCTAACACCCGGACACCCACACTGCTTGTTTTTACAACACACTGGCTCTTTCTCTCTCTCTGTGGTTTGCTGTGCCAGTTCATAATTGCTGTGTTACCCAAACCTCGTGTTAAAGCCGTGCATTCCCTTTGCCCATCTTAAAAGCATCTGGATTCTTTCTTGTGTAAATCTGGAAATATTGAGTTGGGGTTCTGCACCATGGAAACAAGAGGGGCCTTGTTTCTTCACCAGAAAGGAAACAGACAGAGACACACAGAGAGACAGAGACAGACAGACACACACACACACACACATACACACAGAGCGACAGAGAGAGACAAAAAGAGAGACAATGACATGTTTTATTGAGGGTTAACTGGATAAGCTGAAAGCTTCTTTACACCATGCCCTCTCACACACACACAAATGGGGTGGGGAGAAAAAACATGGTATGGCCATGACAGACAGTTCACAGAGGCAGAGAGAGAGAGACAGACAGAGAGAGAGAGAGAGAGAGAGAGAGAGAGAGAGAGAGAGAGAGAGAGAGAGAGAGAGAGACTGGGAGTGAGAGAGACAAAGTATGTGGATGGGTTAATGAAAGAATGGAATGTTTGTACTCATGATCACACACACATTTTTCTGTTGAATTAGTCTGCTACACTATTCCCTCCATCTCTCTCTGTCAATCTCCTCTCCCCGTCCCTCTCTCTCTCAACCCCCACCTTCTCCCTGTGTGTGTGTGTGTGTGTGTGTGTGTGTGTGTGTGTGTGCATGAGTGTGATCGTGTCTGCTCGTTTGTTTTTTATTTCTTAAATTGATTTGATTCAATTTTTTTGACGTGGGTTTTGTCTGCATGTATACTGTATTCCAAAAGATATATCGTTGCTCCTGCAGACTAGTGATTTATTTCCTGTATATGATCGGACAATACTTATCTCCGCTTCTTTTTATGACGTCTGCCCATCACCGTGTCTTGCACTGGCAGTCAGTCATCACCAAATCTGCCATCATCTTCATCGTCCTCTGATATTTCAATGACCAGTTTCTGAACGAAATGCCGTCCACCGTCACCTTGGCATCATGGCGGAGACTGAAGACCGAGTCTTGACAGGAAGTACCACATGAAAGGCCATGATGGACAAGGGGAACTGACAGTGGTGGAACTAGCAGAAAGTGAGGTAGAGAAGGACCTTGGGGTCCTGATTGATAAAGGGTTGACCTTCAGGAACCACATCAACCAAGCGACTGCAAAAGCAAACCGATTTCTTGGAGTCATCCGAAGATCATTCGACTTTCTCACCCCCGCAGTCTTCATCCAGCTATACAAGTCTCTAGTTCGCCCGATTCTCGAGTATGGACACACAGCATGGCAACCTCGACACAAGACACTGTGCTGCGAACTAGAGGACGTACAGAGGCGTGCCACCAAGCTCATTGCACCACTGAAGGACAAGCCGTATCCAGAGCGCCTTGCTGCACTGAACCTGCCCAGTCTTGAGCACCGCCGCCTAGAGAGGGATATGATCGACATGTATAAATACACGCATGGCCTGTACTTGACCAGCCGCCCCCACATCAGCTACTTCCAAGGCAGAGATACCAGAGGGCACAGCCTGAAGTTGGACAGATCACACTGCAGACTCAACATCAGAAGCAGTTTCTTCGTTCAGCGCGTAACCGCCACCTGGAACAGCCTGCCAGACAGTGTGGTCACAGCCCCATCAGTCAGTGCTTTCAAGAACAGGCTCGATGCACACTGGAAGGAGCTCCCTGCAAAATTTGACCCAGACTGTTATCATTAGTTACAACTGTCGACATCTTGTACCACGTATGCAATTCAGTTGTACTTGTGAGAAGACCTGTGAACAAGCTCCCAAGAGCTTCAACACGGAAACAAACCAGTAACCAGTAACCAGTGGGGAAGGCTGAACGTCCCTCTGCCCCTTCACGGCCATCGGGGCAGTGAATTTCTATCCACCGTGTCCGGGGCAAGGCACAGGAAGGCGGGGCCCAGTCCTCTCCCTCCGCCGTTCGAACCCTTCACAACCGGCATGGGTGGGGTGAGCAACATCGGAGTGAAGTGCCTCCCCCCCAAAGACACAACACCAGGCCGAAACGGGGGGTCAAACCCGGTCTATTGGATCACAAGTCCAGGAAAAGGACGTCACTAAGTATGACGTAATAGCTAATCGTGTCGTGGAACTGCTTGTTCCCCTACTTTTGTTGTGGTAGAAGTAGTGATAGTAGTAGAAGTAGGTGTAGTAGTAGTAGTAGGAGGAGGAGGAGGAGGAGGAGGATAGGGACAAAGCTAGGTTTGAAGCATGAAAATAGTCCATCCGTTATGTCGTAACATCGTTTCATATAAATTGGGTCATGGTCCAACGCTTCGTTCTCCAAGCGTTAGTTTGTGCGTGATTCATATGGCACGTTCTCTAAAAACAGGGGCCACAGGTACTTCGGCAAAATTTAAGCCTTGCGTTTCCACTTCCCTTCTTGGTATAGCAGTTTGGTTTTAGGGTTTGCATTTGCATGCTAATTTGCCTAAATCGCGATTCATCAGTCATTTATGCACTATGTATCCTGATTCACTGTCAAGAAGATTTTTGAATTGCTTAATATTTTTAGCTGATTTCGTTACACTTAACAGTGCATTCCCACCTTTAACAACTCTGATGCTGAAGATGATTTGCGGATATTAGTCCTGCAAAACTGGGTATAAAGGTTATACCCACAGTTAAATTAAATCTTGAATCTTGTGTGTCAGTTGTTTTTATGTATATTTTTATTTGCGCGTCTCTGCGCGCGCGCGTGAGAGAGAGAAAGAGAGAGAGAGTGTGTGTGTGTATGTGTCTGTGTGTCTTTTGAAGTGTGTATTCACAAGAGTTTGTGTGTGTGCGCGCGCGCTCACTCGCAAGTCTCTGTGAGAGACAGAGACAGAGAGAGAGAGAGAAATAAGACGTGTTGCTGTGAACCTTTCCGTCTTCCTGACACTGTCCATCTCCAACAGCACTCCCAGTGTGTTGAGTGTTGCCTGTTGGCCAAACCCACTTGTTCTTCTTGGTGTCAGTTAACAACTCTTCTCACCCCCTCCCCCACCCCACACACTTTTGTTGCACTCTTTCTGCCTCCCTCTGTCTCTCTGTGCCTCTTTTTCACTCCCATTCTTCTACCCTCCTCTCTCTTTCTCTCCATCCCTTTCTCCTGTTTCCATCTCTCTCCCTCTGCCCCCCTCCCCCTCTCTCTGCTAATCCCACCTCCCCCCCCCCTCCCCCCCCCCACACACACCACGTATTTATCTCTTACCGAAAAGACAGCTTTCATTCTTTGCAAAAGATTTTGTTGTTGTTGTTGTTGTTGTATTCTTATCGCAAAGGCAATGTTCCACAAATACCGTAAATACCCCAATAAATAGACGATCACAGACAGAAAGAAAGAAAGAATAAGGAAGAAGAGCAGAAAGAAGAAAGCAAGGAAGGAAGGACGAAGAGAAACAGAAAATAAAGGAAAGAAAGGCAGACAGAAAGTAGGGAAGAAAGAAGGAAGGAAAGAAAGAAAAAAGATGAAAGAAAGAGCGAACGAAATTAACCAAGTAACTAACGAACGAATTAACGAACGAACGAACGAACTAGCTAGGTAGCTAACTAAATAACTAGCTAACTAACTCACTCGCTCACTAACCAAAAGCAATAACGACCTGAACGGGCAGATAGTGTCATCTTGTCAGGACCCCCACACTGCAGTCACAGTCACACAGCACAGCACAGCACGGCAGGGCACGACACAGCATAGCACGGCACAGCACGGCACGGCACGGCACAGCACGGCACAGCACGGCAGGGCGCGACACAGCACAGCACGGCAGGGCACGACACAGCACAGCACGGCACGGCACAGCACGGCAGGGCGCGACACAGCACAGCACAGCACAGCACAGCACGGCAGGGCGCGACACAGCACAGCACGGCACAGCACAGCACAGCAGAGCACGACACAGCACGGTACAGCACAGCACGGCACGGCACAGCACAGCACGACACAGCACGGCACGGCACGGCACAGCACAGCACAGCAGAGCACGACACAGCACGGTACAGCACAGCACGGCACGGCACAGCACGGCACGGCACAGCACAGCACGACACAGCACGGCACAGCACAGCACAGCAGAGCACGACACAGCACGGTACAGCACAGCACGGCACGGCACAGCACAGCACGACACAGCACGGCACGGCACGGCACGGCACAGCACAGCACAGCACAGCACGACACAGCACGGCACGGCACGGCACGGCACAGCACAGCACAGCAGAGCACGACACAGCACGGCACAGCACAGCACGGCACGGCACGGCACAGCACGGCACAGCAGAGCACGACACAGCACAGCACAGCTCAGCACAGCACAAGTGATCACAAACTATAAAAATTATACGTGTGCGGGGGTCACGTCTGTCATTTCCCTGGTTGTGTTGCAGACATAATTATTATCAGACATGAAGTTGTGTGGTGTGTCGGTCACGACAGTCATGTGACTGCTGAATGATAGTGATCACTCACACACACACACACACACACACACACACACCCCGTCATGTGGCAATGAATCCCTGTCGGACCGTCACCTACATACATTGACTCTGCTTCGCTGTTGTATAGATAATAGATAGATAGACAGAGAGACTGACTGATAAACAGACAGGCAAATAGAAGATAGATAGATAGATAGAAAGTCAGATAGACGCACAAAGAGATAGATAGATAGGCAGACATACAGACAGATAGATAGATATAGATAGATAAGATATACGCACAAACAGACAGACAGATTGATACATAGATAGACGGGCAGACAGACAGACAGATAGATAGATAGACGCGCAGACAGACAGACAGATAGATAGATAGATAAGATATTCGCACAAACAGACAGACAGACAGAGAGATAGATAGATAGATAGACGCGCAGACAGAGAGATAGATAAATAGACAGACTGACAGACAGATAGATAGATAGACAGACTGACAGATAGATAGATAGACGCGCAGATAGATAGCTAGATAGGTTGATAGATAGATAGATAGACCCTCACACGACACTTACATACCTCACACCAATGGCCTACCCAGTGATAATCACACACACTGCTATTCATCAAGTCCAAAGCTTGGCCTCAGGCTCATCACCATTCACACTGTCACAGAGCCGAGGGTTCAAATTACCGCGGGCCCAACGGCCGAGTGGTTACAGCTTGGGACTTTCAGTCTCAGGGTCCTGGCTTCAAATCCCCGTCACGTCACCTAGTGAGTAAAGAGTGGGGATTTTTTCCATGTCTCTCAGGTCAACAGATATGCGGACCTGCAAGTGCCTGAACCCCCTTCGTGTGTACTAACTACTATACATACGAATAATACAAAATACGTTAAAAATCTTGCAGTCCACGTCAGCGTACGGCGGGTTATGGGAACAAGAACACACCCGGCATGCACACTCCCGAAAACGGAGCATGGCTGCCTACATGGCGGGGGGTACAGAACGATCATGCACGTAAAAGCCCACTCGTGCATACGAGTGAACGTTGGAGTTGCAGCCCACAAAGAAGAAGAAGGAAGAAGAAAAAGAAGGAAGGAAGAAGAACAAGGAAGGAAGAAGAAAAAGAAGAAGAAGGAAGGAGAAGGAAGAAGAAGGCGGAAGGAAGAAGAAGGAGGAGGAGGAAGAAGAAGAAGGAAGGAAGGAAGAAGAAGGAAGAAGAAGAAAAAGAAGGAAGAAGAAGAAGGAAGAAGAAAAGAAGGAAGAAGAAGAAGAAGAAGGATGAGAAGAAGATGGTGTCACTGATGAGTCAGACAGGACCACACCCCCATTTTCTTGGGGATCGTTATCATACCTGTCGGCTATATCACCTGAGGAGAGTGTCGACATCAAAGCCGACAGTGACCAACTGACTAACACACTGATCTCAGAAGTCAGTGTCACGGGTGTACCCGTAACCTCTCCACTATCAGCGAGTACCTTCCTGCCCGCTGGCGTCAGAGGGTGACAAGATAAACATGGTGATTAACGCGGGTACTAATCAGGTCATCGATGATTCGTCCTGTGTTATCGGTACCCGGATGACACCTACCCGAGTTGATTGAAAGCTGATTATGTTCATACAATTGTGGGAAAACTCTCCTCTCTCTCTTTCTCTCTCCCTCTGTGTGTGTGCGTGCGTGCATGCGTGCGTGCGTACGTGTGTGTGTGTGTGTGTGTGTGTGTGTGTGTGTGTGTGTGCATGCATTTCTGACTATCGAATGAGAGACGCGCTCACGAGAACTCTAACTACAAACGATTATGTGCACAAGCGCATACACATACAGAGACAGACAGACAGACAGACAGACACACACACACACACACACATATATATATATATATATATATATTACACACAGACACAGACAGACACACACACATATATATATATATATATATATGAGAAAAAGACTGATCAGAAACGTCAAGAGTCGTGATAATATAGTATGACTCTCTCTCTCTTTCTTTGTGTGTGTGTGTGGGGGGGGGGGAGGAGTGGGGTGTATGTGTGCGCGCGACAGAGAGAGAGATATGGAGTACTAGACAGATAAAGAGAGAGAGTGAGAGAGGGGGAGGAGAAAAGAGAGAAAGAGAGAGACAGACAAACAGAGACACAGAGACGCACAGAGAGACTGAGACACAAAGACGTACAACCAGAGAGAGAGAGAGAGAGAGAAACACAAACCAACCAACCCAAATCCAACAAATCTCTATAAGACGCCACACCCACAATCCATTTTACATCCAATCATCTCTCATAATCAGTCTACTCACAATCTATGTTACATCCAATCATTTCTCATATCAGTCCACACACAATCTATTTTGCATCCAAACATCTCTCATTCATATCAGTTCACCCACAATCGTGCTGTGTGTCAATGTTGACACAACTGTTCAACACACCACCCCTACCAACTCCTTTCCACCCCTCTACCACCACCCTCCCCCACGATCAAGAGGTCAGCCATGAGTTACAGCCCCTGTCAATCCCTCTCTAGTTAACCAGCTTACAGGCTTTGATGATTATTGGGGGTGGGGGATGAAGGTGGTGGGGGGAGGAGGAGGGGTCAAAACAAAACCCTGCCCTCAGTGTCAACACACACACACACACACATTCATCACAGGCTATACAGTACTCTCCACACAAATAATACATTACAGTGCCTGACTAATGCACATAATTATCATGTAATGTCACAATATTTAATCCAGTATCACAATGCTTAAAAAACACCCATCACAATGCATAAAAAAAGACATATCACAATCCTGAAAATCCACTACCAACTTTTAAAGCCAGTCATATGCATGACAATATACTGAAATAAAATCATATCACAATCCTGAATATCCACTACCAGCTCTTAAAACCAGTCATATGCATGTCTATATACGAAAATATCATATCAGAATACTGAAAATCCACTACCAACTCTTACAGCCAGTCATATGCATGGCTATATACGAAAATAAAATCATATCACAATACTGAAAATCCACCACCAACTCTTAAAGCCAGTCATATGCATGACAACAATACTAAAAATGTGGGACCCAATGCACGGCTTACTCACAGATTGACATGCTTACAGTTGGGCCAACAGCAAAGTGAAAGCTGGACATCAATGGTTTCTCCACTGCAATGGGAAATTGTTTACACCTAAGGTTTTTGTGACTTTCTCCCCAGCTTGACTAGAAAACCAAACTAAGAGTCTCGTCATTCGGATGAGACGATAAACTGTGGTCCCGTGTGTTGCACTGACGGAACTGGCGCACTGGAAAAGAACCCATGGCAAGAACCCATGGCAATGACAGTGTTGTCCTCTGG
>JAAQRG010245812.1:0-12310 GCA_011634625.1 Babylonia areolata
TGGTCCGCGACACCACATCTGCGCAATCCCCGTGCGGAGCGGAACATCCCGTGTGGCGGCCTGTCTTTCAAGTCGTTCCCCATCTCCCTTTCCACGAACGCAACCGACGTAGATGGCGGGACTTCGGAACGTAAACTAGGGAAAATTATGCTAATGCGAACTTTGATCAAGCCGGCTAACATGCCGAGAGTTGTATTGTCCTGTCTCCCCAATCTCTTTGTGATGTAAACGGGTGAACTTGTCATCATAGAATGTGTATAGGCAAGTGGGTTGAATTGTAGCGAATCAGATCATTCTGTTGAATTGGACGAATTGGGATTAAGCAATCTGTCAGTCATTCACATAGCGTCATTAGGACAAGCAAAGATTGGTTATTTCAGTTTAGCTAGTTGGGGGAGTGAGTGTCGTAGCTTGCATAGTATGTTGTGGGAAGGGATAAAACCAGTCAGCACAGCCAGTTCTCAGGTCTCCCAGAAGAACTGACTGACACAGGGTGACTGACTGATCAGTGATGTGAGGAACAAGGAAATCCCTGTGGGGCTGTGAGTACATGACTTGTAATGGTTTTATGTTATGTTGATAACTTAGTTATGTTGGGAAACTATGTTTGTGTCAGTGAACAGCCAGTTTAAGTTGATCTTGTGGCTTGTGGAAAGAAAAGGGGTTAATGTGTGAAAGCTACCAACTGAGAGAAGGACTGGCCTAAATCTTTTGAGTCTCCCCCCCCTTCTATTTGGTTACAGATATCTTGTTCTGTATTTTTGATGTATTTCTTACTTGTTTTGTATAGTAGGTGGTGTTGGTTCAGTGTGAACTGAACAGATCTATAGGCTAACACAATGTCAGTGTGTGTTGAGGGTTTTTCATGTGTGTGTGTGTGTGTGCACATGGGGTAACAGCAAGTGTTATGGAACACATGTTTGATTGTTGGTAGGTGTGATAACATGTGTAGGAGTTGTGCTATGTGTCAGTGGTTTACTTTGTTCAAAGTGGGAAAGAACATAGTAATGTGATTAATGAGTTGATTAACAATGAGAGCACTGAGGGTCAGTGCTATGTTGTTGCACATTGCTGTTTACCAGAGATATGTTGGAAGTAATAATTTCCTTACATGTACTTGTGTTGGTGGTATACCTTGTGAAGACAAAGAGATTTGTTTGGTAATGGTAACACACAGTTTAATTGAATGATGGGTAACATGAGTTGGAATACAGGGTTGTACTGGTCAGTGATATGTTTTGTACACAGTATGGTAACTGGTATGTCACTGCTGGTGGCAGGTAAGCTTGATGAAGCTTGTATTTCCTCACATAGATCTATGTGTGAGAGGAGTGCATACTGGTGGACATGTGATGAAAGGTGCTGAGAGGGTATAGACCTTTCATGTCAGTGATGTCAGGATATTTTGAGATTTTACCTGACATGGGTTTTGGTTGTGTGTTTGTGTTCCAGGTGTGCTGCTTATAGGTGCTGCTTTAGGTGTAGGGTGAACTTTTTACTGTGTGCTGTATTGTAAAGTAAACACTCTATAAAAACCGCTCCATGTGGCCCTGCTATTGATGTGAGGAGAGAGTGAGTGAGTGCATCATTAGTTGATCCTATATCCCCCTGTCTGCTCCTCTCTCTTCTATTAGAATCGAACCAACACACTCTCAAACAACCAGCTTTTTACAAAATAAATAGGTAATGGATAATGTTGGTGATGAGTTCAGCTGTGTATACCCCCACGTCTGAACCAGGTGTCAGGACCAGTGACGGTGACAACAAACAAACGCAGGAGAAAGGAGAAAAAATGGTGTGTGTGTGTGTGTGTGTGTGTGTGTGTGTGTGTGTGTGTCGGTGTGTGTCGGTGTGTGTGTGTGTGTGTGTGTGTGTGTGTGTGTGTGTGTGTGTGTGAAGTGTTTGTGTTGGTGTGTGTTTGTGTTGGTGTGTGTGAGTGTGTGTGTGTGTGTGTGTGTGCGCGCGCGAGCGCGCGCGCGTTTGTGTGTGAGTGTGTGCGGAGGGGTATTTGGAGGGGGGCGGGGGGCGTTGGCATAGTGCCAGATACAGTGCTAAAGACCTCACACAACCCATTCATTACTCCTGAACTTCTTCTTTCGCTTCGACAGGTCTCCACACTTAGCTCTTTTAAATATGGCCTTAACACCCACCTCTTCCCAAAATAGCCTCCCTTCCCTGCCTCTTCCTTGTCTTCAGATTTTTTTTTTTTCTGCAGTTTTAGAGTTATGCATGCGTGTGAATGACTGGTGTGAAAGCGCTTTGATTTGTCTCTGCACAAGATTCAGCGCTATATAAATATGATAATAATAATAATAAGACAGGGGGAACTTAGCGACACCCCAGGCATACCTCAGTCCTTCCCCTTAGCCTCTTAGCATCTGATTCATCCAGATTTCATTTTTATCGACCATGCAGGCTGGCTGGACACGGGTAGACGTCTACTAAAGAAAGGATGGGATGATGCTTTGATAAGGTTAGTGTATAATGCCCCGGCTTGGCCGAAAGTTCGGTCATGGTCTGGGGGAGCACTTAACATAAACTTCATTGCTGGGCATTGGTGTCTGCAGAGGAAAAGATGGGAAGATGCTTCGACAAGCTTAGTTACAGAAAACCTGGTTTGGTTGAAGCTCAGCCATGGTCTGGAGAACACTAAACATAAACCTCATCGCTTGACATTGCTGTCTGCAGAGGAAAAGATTAGACGATGTTTCGGTAAGCTGAGTTATAGAAAACCTGGTCTGGTGGAAGCTCGGTCATGGTCTGTTGGGGTGATAAACAGAAGCTTCATGTCCCTCTAGTGTGTGTGTGTGGAGTGGTGGCGTAGTGGTAACACGCAGGCTTGGAAACGAAAGAATCTGAGTACACGGGGATTGAATCCCACATTCGCCATTATTTTCTCCACCTGCATAGACCTTGAGTGGTGGTCTGGACGCGAGTCATTCGGAGTTTCAGTTGAGTTTCAGTAGCTCAAGGAGGCGTCACTGCGTTCGGACAAATCCATATACGCTACACCACATCTGCCAAGCAGATGCCTGACCAGCAGCGTAACCCAACGCACTTAGTCAGGCCTTGAAAAAAAAATATATATATATACATAGATAAGCGTACATACATAAATAAATAAATAATAATTATGAAAAAAAAGAAAAGATTAGTAGTCATGAAAATAATAATAAAATAATAATAATAATAATAATAATAATAATAAATAAATAAATAATTAAATAAATAAGACAACAATGATGATAAATAAGCAAATTAAGCAAATAAATATAAGACATGAAGACACACATTCACACATACACCCACACATGCATAACAGATATGCCCCCAAAAACATTTTTGTTTGAGTCATTCGGATGTGATAGTAAACGATGTCCCGCGTGTGGCTTGCACTTAGCGCACGTAAAAGTACCCGTGGCAACGAAAGGGTTGTCCCTCGAAATAGTCCATAGAAAACTCCACTTTGATGGGAAAACATGTACACTTACAGGCAGAAAAGGAAAAGGAAAAAAAGGGAGAAAAACCGGAGGTGACGCTACACAACAGCGACACGCGCTCCACAGGGAGAACAATCCGAATTCGACACAGAGAAACATGTTATGACAAAGAATACTACAACACACTAGTGGTCGACGATGGCAGCCTGACAGTTCAATGCTATGGTGATGGTGCCCTGCAGTCATCCATTTGCCTTCCTTCAAGACAGTGCCAGGCCTCGTCCTCTGTGCTGTCTGCTTAACCCTTTCACCGTCAAGCTCGCATTTATGCTCAGGCGTGGTAGAGGACCCATGTCACTGAAAGGTGACCATTCATTTGTCTGTTATCCATGAACCTACTGCTCTTAATGTTCGGTGGTAGGATAGGCCATATTTTATATACAACGCAAGGGGAATCCCCAGCTATTCTTAGCCACTGTCTTTTCTGTGTTTATACCATAAGGGAATGTTGTACTCTAAATTGACTGGCGGTGAAAGGGTTAAAGCTCCTTCAGCGGCATGGGGTCAGTATCATGCATTGGCCACATTTGTCCCATGACATGACATCAATGAACTGTGATGAGAACTGGCAGGAACCACTTGGTCGCTTCACTCAACAGCAAAAAAAGAAGAAAAAAAAAGGGGGGGGGGGGAAGAAAAAAATCCGGCAGTTGGGAGGGGGGGTTGGTGGGGGTGGGGTTTGGTTGTTGCTTCACTCAACAGCGAATCCATGTAGGTGGGAGTGAAGCGTTCGTTTACATGATAATACTTGACCATAGCACAGTACAGCCAACTGCTTTTGTTCATCACCTTTCATTTACATCCCCAGTGATACAAGCTTTGCTATCTCCAAACACCGGCCACAATGATTTTATTTTCTGTTTTCCATTTGCTTCTTGCGCTTTCTAACATATTTAAAAAACACACACAAAAAAACACCTTAATCATCATTTTCTGCATAGTGGTGGAAACACGATATCTATATTGTAAGTGATGAAATTCTGACGTGTACCATGAGTGGACAGCCATTCTCACTTAAGATGAAACACTGCCAAGAGTCGAAACTCGAACCTTGTCTCACACAACGATGATCCTGCCTAGAACTCTTACCACTATCCATCCACCCTCCTTTATTTAAAAGTATGTTCTTAAAACAAAAATGCCGTTTCTTGGAATCAGATTTTCTTCATAAATGAGTATATGATGTATTATTGTTATAAAATTATTTAATAATGATTTCAGGCCGTGCACTTATCAAGCATTCTCAAGGTACTCTTTCTTTAACATGGTCCATCGATCAGTCTCACTCCCGATCCCCAAAGCTACAGAACACGAGAGGCTGTCAATGCCCATGGTTAGGCTAAGTGTGGTTGTCTGGTAAGCCCACTCGGCTTATATCACAGATTGACATAAGTTTACATCTGGGCTAACAGCAAAGTGAGAGCTGTATTATCAATGGTTTCTCCAGTCAATGGGAAATCGTTTACAGCTTAGTCTTTTGTGAAGGACTATGACTCTCAAACTAGGAGGCAGAATTGCACTGGCTCTTAGTGTTGCAGCCTTAGGGGCTAGTTGGCCTTTGGGAACCATCCCAACGCCGTCTGTCCTAAAACCCTCTTGGCCGAGAGAGTGGGGATGTAACTTGGGCAAGACACTGTCCGCTATAATCAAATTCTAGCCCAAATAGTCGGAACAGCAGTTGCCTTCTCTGCTGTTCTGATGGTCATAGTCGGACATGACAGACTATGACTATCGTCGTCTGGTGATAACTGGGATTTGGTGTGCAAGTCTTCTATTGACCACAGTCTGACAAAAAGCGAGCACAGTCTGCACGTGATCAAGTCAGTCTGGCCTGCAGGCGGCCACACAGGACTCCAAATGAAATGACTGTTGGGGCTTTGCGGCCGACATCATCGTCGTGGTGGCGGTGAAAGGAAAAAAAGGACGGGGCGGAACAGTCTAAGTGACGGGGGAGTGGGAGGGTGTGTACCACGGTACACTCATCACCAACCAAACCTTTCGATCGCTGTCTTTGTTTCTGCCCCTGTCCTCTCTGGCCTGTCCCTCCCTCCTGTCTATTATTGGAAGTACAATGGATATTTTCAATGAGTCTGTCTGCTTATGTGTCTGCTTTTCTGTGTCTCTGTCTGTTTGTTTCCTGTGTCTTTGTCTGTCTGTCTGTTTGTCTGCCTTTCTCTCTCTCTCTCTCTCTCTCTCTCTCTCTCTCTCTCTCTCTCTCTCTCTCTCTCTCTCTCCTGTTCAACTGGTGCACTAATTCATGGTGTATTCTAACTGTGAAACCGGAGCTTGAATAATGTAGTATTCAACTAAAACTGGCCAGGCTTTTTACTCATGTCAAGATTCCTCTCTCTGTCTCTATCTGTCTGTCTGTCTCCCTGTCTTTGTCTCTGTCTGTCTGTCTGCCTCTCTGTCTCTCAGCTCTCTCTCTATCAACTCTCTCTTTCTCTCACATTCTCTCACATTCTCTCTCTCTCACATTCTCTCTCTCTCTCTCTCTCTCTCTCTCTCTCTCTCTCCCTCTCTCTCTCTCTCTCTCCTGTTCAACCAGTGCAGTCAGTGATTGATGGTGCATCCTGAACGTGAAACTGGAGCCAGAATAACATAGTCTTCAACTGAAACCAACCAGGCTTTTACACATGCCAAGATTCCTCTCTGTCTGTCTGACTATCTGATTTCTGTCTGTCTGCCTCTCTCTCTCTCTCTCTCTCTCTCTCTCTTTCTCTCTCTCTCTTTCTCTCTCTCTCTTTCTCTCGCTCTCTCTGTCTGTCAATTACGAAATTCATAATCTGGAATCTGTGAGAGTTCCAGAAGAGAGTATTTTTTTGTTTGTTTTTGCGAAGTTTCTTTTCTATGCCTTTAAGTTTAGATCCCAGACCTTAAATGCAGTCCAAATATACAAATGTAATTTTTTTCCCCTCGTGTAAATAATAATGTATCTGTTGACTGTGAACCCCCCATTGAAAGGGGCTGTGGCCTATTCAATAAACTAGTGTCAGTGTCAGTGTCAGTGTCAGTGTCTCTCTGTCTGTCTTATATATTGCATGCATGGCTTGTTCTTGCTTTCGTTTGTCCTTGATAGGCATTCTACATTGTTCGTTTTGTTTCTAGGGGCCGGAGGTCTATGGGGAAAAAAAAGTTCTTGTTCTTGTTCTCTCTTATCTCTCATTTATATTTCAGATATGGTCTGCTAATCGATGAGCCGCATTCACCGCGCCGACGCTTTCTCCCCCATGTATTGAACACAGATCAGAGATCATTTGTATTTGTATTTGTATTTCATTTTATCACAACAGATTTCTCCGTGTGAAATTCGGGCTGCTCTCCCCATGGAGAGCGCGTCCCTACACTACAGCGCCACTCCCCCCACACACACACACACACACACACACACCCTCTTTTTTTTTTTCCTGCGTGCAGTTTTATTTCGTTTTTCTATCAAAGTGGATTTTTCTACATAATTTTGTCAGGAACAACCCTCTGTTGCCGTGGGTTCTTTTACGTGCGCTAAGTGCACGCTAGCACACGGGACCTCGGTTTATCGTCTCATCCGAATGACTAGCGTCCAGACCACCACTCAAGGTCTAGTGGATGGGGAGAAAATATCGGCGGCTGAGCCGTGATTCGAACCAGCGCGCTCAGATTCTCTCTCGCTTCCTAGGCGGACGCGTTACCTCTAGGCCATCACTCCACTTAAGGACATAGTACAGAGGCCGCATCAACGGGGATTGTGCGTCAGGCGGGTAGTGTCAGAGGGTAGTGGTACTCTTGGGAACTGTTACACTCAGGTCGTTTCAGAGGTTAGAGACGGCATCAGGGGTTGGGGATAGGGATGGCTGGGGAGGGGGGGAGGCGGGGAGGCGGGAAGGCGGGGAATGGGGGTGCGGCGGGGGGCGGGGTGGGGGGGGGGTATAGGGGAACAAGTGTACGATTACCTGGATGTGTTCGTGTCTTTATTATTTGTTCCCCCTATTATAATTCGTTTATCCTCCTAGGGTTGTGGAAGGTGGGGGCAGTCTCCCTCCCCCCCTCTCTCTCTCTCACTCTCCCCCTTCTCTCTCCATCTCTCTCTCTCTCCCTCTCTCTCTTTCTCTCTCTCCTTCTCTCCCCCCTCTCTCTCTTTGTGTGAGTGTCTGCCTGTGTGTGTGTGTGTGTGTGTGTGTGTGTGTGTGTGTGTGTACCTGCACGCTTGCGTCTTAGCATCTACTGCATGAGTCGCGAATGATATGAAGATACTTGTCTTATGAAATCAAGGACATTACAGCTTCTTGAAGAAAAACAACAGCAACAACAACAAAACAAATGCAAGTCAACAACTCTCACTCAGTTATGAAAATTACATAATAAAAAAGACAGGAAGACGATATGTGCTTCACAAAGTTATTAACTCTCTCCATACGAACGGCGAAAGAGACGACGTTAACAGCGTTTCACCCCCAATTACCATCATCAAAATATTGCAAGCGGAAGGCTCTTATACTGAAGAGGTGAATGTTGACAAAGAATACCACAGTTCTGACGACGGAAGCTAAAGGTTGGGTCATTCAGACACCCACTGGACATCCGAGGGGTCTGTGTAGAGGAGAAGAGAGGACTGGCCGTAATGAGTGAGTTAAAAAAAGAAAGCTCTACGAGCAGGTTCGGCAGACGAACTCATCTTCTGTGCCAAAAGATTTGAACTTGAACCACTTGCTGTTACTGGGGGCGTGTGTATGTGTGAGTGTGTGTGTGTGTGAGTGTGTGTGTGTGTGTGTGTGTGTGTGTGTGTGTGTGTGTGTGTCTGTGTGTGCGTGCGTGCGTGCGTATGCGTGTGTGTGTGTGTGTGCGTGTATGTGTGTGTGTGTGTGTGTGTGTGTGTGTGTGTGTGTGTCTGTGTGTGCGTGTGTGTGTGTGTGTGTGTGTATGTGTGTGTGTGTGTATGTGTGTCTGTGTGTGCGGTGCGTGCGTATGTGTGTGTGTATGTGTGTGTGTGTGTGTGTGTGTGTGTGTGTGTGTATGTATGTGTGTATGTGTGTGTGCATGCGTGCGTGTGCGTGAGTGTGTGTGTGTGCGTGAGTGAGTGTGTGTGTGTGTGTGTGTGTGTGTGTGTGTGTGCTGAAACAGCAGCGAATGGCAATCATTGGTACTGCCAGACGTTCATGGGGAGGAGAAGTAGTGGAGGAGTTGTGAGGCGGGGTGAAGGGGCAGGGGGAGGGGCTAGTTGAAATCACCGTCACCCTCCCCCCCCCCCCGCACCCCTCCCGCTCCCCTCTCTAGAGACCACCCACCTTTATTTCGGAATAAGGACGCCGAATCAATGTCATGATGAAAATTTCAGGATTCCAGATTACCTTCCTTTACTTTTTTCCATTCTTTTCTGCCCAATGTCTGGCATGAGGCTGTACATGTAATGTAATGTGATGAAGAACTGGAAATAGAATACTTTGATTTCCTTCTTTTCTGCAAGTTTTCTTTTTTAATCTTTTTTTTTTTGTGGTCTTCCATGATTTTTTTTTTTTGGGAGGGGGTATTCGGAGGGGGGGCTGTCCTTTCTTCTTCACCTCCCTTCCTTCTTCTTTTTTTTTTTTTTATATATTTTTTTAGCTCCTTAACTCTTTCGCCCCACTTCTCTCACTCTCTCTGTGTCTCTGTCTCTCTCTATCTCACTGTCTCTTTCTCTATCTCTCTCTCTCTCTCTCTCTCTCTCTCTCTCTCTCTCTCTCTCTTCTCTGCATCTCTGCTCTGCTATCTTTATTATAATCTTATCTTTTTCGTTTTCTTTTTTTTTATGTATTTAAACAAGTATATATTCATTTACCTCTTTTTGTCTCTCTTTTTTTTTCTCTCTCTCTAAGGCCTGACTAAGCGTGGTGGGTTACGCTGCTGGCCAGGCATCTGCTTGGTAGATGTGGTGTAGCGTATAATATGGATTTTGTCCGAACGCAGTGACGCGTCCTTGAGCTACTGCTACTGCTACTGATACTGATACTGAAACGATCAAGACAGCAGCCTAGAGAAGAACAAATTCTCCAAAGAACTCTGGAAATGGATTGGCCACACGTTCGGCAAGCTCGAGCCTGGATCCAGCGCCACAAGGCAAACCCTGTGTGTGTACATATAAATAATTATACCCATATAAATTATGTTTGCATGCATCTAATTCAAAGGTTTATAACGATGAGTAATACCCTGTCTATATGCATATATGTAAGTGTATGTGCCTGAAAGAGTGCTGCCCTTTCATTTGCTAGCTCATGATATGAATACATGATGGCGTGCTTGCCTTTTTTTTTCGTGGGACGGTTGGCCTTCGCCGCTTTGTTTGTCGGCCAAGTTAAGTCTTGCTGTGCTTGTGCCCCAGCGTTGATGCTTCTCGTTCTATCTCTGTTGACTTCTTCCTCCACCACTCGTTTATTATTCATTTTCTTCACTTTATTTGTATCTCAGCTTAGGTTTGTTCAAAACTTATGTATGTTCACGTCTTCTAGTTATGATGACATCCGTCACATATTCAGTATGTACATGTGTCAGGACAGGACTTTATATAAGATTTTCTTGTTGTCCTGTTCATCGATATCTGTGCTGTATTGTGACATGTTCCAAATAAAATACTGTTTAAACCAAGGCAAACCCTCACCTGGAACCCGCAGGGGGGGAAGGAAAAGAGGAGGCCATCCAAGCAATGAATGGCGCCCCAAGCTCACGAGAAACTCAGGGGATATAATATTCGATGTGCACACCACGTCTTCTTCTTCTTCTGCCTTAGTTTAACTCTTTCCATACGAACGGCGAAAGAGACGACGTTAACAGCGTTTCACCCCAATTACCATCATCAAAATATTGCAAGCGGAAGGCTCTTATACTGAAGAGGTGAATGTTGACAAAGAATACCACAGTTCTGATGACGGAAGCTAAAGGTTGGGTCATTCAGACACCCACTGGACATCCGAGGGGTCTGTGTAGAGGAGAAGAGAGGACTGGCCGTATTGAGTGCCTTAACGGACATATGTGGAGTGATGGCCAAGAGGTAACGCATCCGTATAGGAAGCGAGAGAATCTGAGCGCGCTGGTTCGAATCACTGCTCAGCCGCCGATATTTTCTCCCCCTCCACCAGACCTTGAGTGATGGTATGGACGCTATGTCATTCAGATGAGACGATAAACCGAGGTCCCGTGTGCTAGCATGCACTTAGCGCACGTTAAAGAACCCACGTCAACAAAAGGGTTGTTCCTGGCAAAATTATGTAGAAAAAATCCACTTCGATAGTAAAAACAAATAAAACCACACGCAGGCGGAGAGGGTGGCGCTGTAGTGTAGCGACGAGCTCTCCCTGGGGAGAGCAGCTTGAATTTCACACAGAGAGAAATCTGTTGTGATAAAAAGAAATACAAATACAAATGGACTGCAGCTACGGTACCTCGAATGCATGAGTGTATGACCCTTTTTAACTCTGTCATTAGGCAGCCATACATCGTTTCCGGAGGGTGTGCATACGACTGAGATGTTATATTCTTGTTTCCATAACCCAAACCCACCCAATGATGACATATAGATTGCAGGTTCTTTAATCAACGTGCGTGTTGGATCTTCTCCATGCCCATACATACGATAGGGGGTTAAGATCTAGCAGGGTCTTCAATATCTTAACTGACCTGGGAGATCGTGAAAATCTCCACCACCACCCCACCCCCTGACCCTCCTTTCCTCTCCCTCCCCTCTCACCCCCACCCCCACACCCCGTACGTACCCCCACCCCACAGATGCTCCGAAAACCTAGAATCGAACTCTGGAAATTCGGGTGTTCAATTCAAGGTCTGATGGAAGGGGGGAATTGTTCTAGCTCGTGCATGTGTGCCACCTCCCTTCTTTCCGTGTGTGTGTGTGTGTGTGTGTGTGTGTGTGTGTGAGTGTGTGTGTGTGTGTGTGTGTGTGTGTGTGTGTGTGTGTGTGTGTGTGCGTGCATGCGTGCGTGCGTGTGTTTCTCCCCTTCCCTCCCCACCTCTCTCTCTGTATCTCTTTCTACCTCCATCTCTCTCTTTTTCTCGGTCTATGTCTGTCTCTCGTCCTCTCTCTCCCTCTGTCTCTCTCTGTCTCTGTCTCTCTTTTTACTCTCTCTCTCTCTCTCTCTATATATATATATTTCTTTATATATATATATATATATATATATATATATATATATATATTTCTCCCCTTCCTTCCCCAACACCCACCCTCTCTGTCTGTCTCTGTCTCTTTCTCCCTTCGTCTCTCTCTTTCTCTCGGTCTGTCTGCGTCTTTCTCTCGTTCTCTGTCTCTCTCTCTCTCTCTCTCACTGTGTGTGTGTGTGTGTGTGTGTGTGTGTGTGTGTGTATGTGTATGTGTGTGTGTGTGTGTCTGTCTGTCTGTCTGTCTGTCTCTGTCTTTTTTTCTCTCTGTCTCTCATTTTCTCTTTCTCTCTGTTTCTTTCTCTTTCTTTCTCCCCTTCCTTACCCTACACCCACCCTCTCTCTCTCTGTCTCTGTCTCTCTTTCCCTCTCTCTCTCTGTGAGGAAGCATCACATTCACTGTCCTGAAATACTCCAGTGGCTACTTTTTTTCATCAGTGATTCAATTACTCCTGTTGCACCGTTTTTTTTATCAGTGCAGCTGCTGCCAGACTGACGGTGCTTTGTTGAGCTGTCAGCCAGAGCTGCACTCACGGTGACTGAGACTGAGGCCTGATTGTGGTGCCAGAGCTGGAAGGAAGAAAGAAAAACATAAACTTTCTTTTGTGTGTGTGTGTGTGTGTGTGTGTGTGTGTGTGTGTGTGTGTGTGTGTGTGTAATCAGACTCTGATACATGTTGTGTTGCG
>JAAQRG010245816.1:5000-7500 GCA_011634625.1 Babylonia areolata
AAGTCCCTCGTCAACTAAAGCCCCAGACATTCACATTCCGACCAATCAGATGACCTCCGAACCCCTCACACCCTCACCCTAACCCTTCCCCTTCGTCCCTCCAACCTCCTCCCTCCCTCCCGACTTCCTATGAGCCAGACAGGTGAATTGTGGGAGGAAGGGGCAGACAGCAGTGACGCTGCCTGTAGCTCCTCCATCACACGTCGTCACGTGACTGTCCACAGTTTTTTTCACTGGCAGCTGTCCAAGTTCCACAGGCCTGGAGCTGGCCAACACTGTCCTCACTGGACACACACACACACACACACACACACACACACACACACACTCACGTGTACATATTCTCTCGCAACAGCTATCAGTTATGGTAATTACCTGCGATAGATATTTTTTTTCTCATTGGTCCAACTATTTACGTGTATGTATGTATGTATGTATGTATGTATGTGTGTGTGTGTGTGTGTGAGAGAGAGAGAGAGAGAGAGAGAGAGAGAGAGAGAGAGAGAGAGAGAGAGAGAATCTGCTTGTGTGTATGCACGTGCGCACACACATTCCAATTCAACGTCTCAGTTTCCACTAAAAGTTTTGTTACATGTAAATAAAACATAACATGAAGAATATGCAACAAATATTAAATACATGTGTTTGTGCTTGTGTGCGCACAGGAATATTTTAGCATGTTTGCGTTTTGTCGAACGTGCTTTCACGTTCATGCATATATGAGAGTGTACATAATTATACAGGTATGACGAAATAATTAAATGACTAGACAGACAAACAGACAAACAAATATGATAAAACGAACAAGGCAAACAAATGAAATAAACTAATTAGTTCTTAACCGACCAAGATAACAAACAAATGAAGAGAAAAAAAAAGGACACAGTAATCTGAACAGAGTCTGCAAAATAAAATAGACTGAGCAATGAGACAAACAAAATAAAATGAACTGATAGAGAGATGAATAACCAAGCAAGCTAAGAAACAAATTAAAAAAAAAAAAAGAGATAAGACACAGTAATCTGAACTGTCTGAAAAAAGAGGGTGGTGGGGGAGGGAGGCAGGGGGAGAAGGGGGAGGAGGGGGCGAGGGGGGTGAGGCTGTCATCGATTGTACCGGATAGAACGCAGCTGGCGCGATAAAAACAAACAGCCGCAGACGTTTACCCGTATGATGATGAGTTATTTTCCTCCCTCACTCCCCGTAAGGAATGCCTGGTTTGCTATATAAATGGAGAGATTGAGACCTGGGAGGGGTTCGGGGGTGCAGCGCGGGTGGGAAGGAAGGGGGAAGGGGGCTCCTCGCCAGGTGAGAAGTTGAGGCGAACGTATACACAATGTAAATTGCTTCAATATCTTCTTGTCGGGTATGGGCCGTGTTTGCTAGTACCATGAAATTCCGCAGATGGTGGGTTGGCATCCTCCATGGTCATTTTTTTCGGGTGGAGGAGGATGGAGGGTGGGGGTGGGTGGGGGGTCGGATGGAGGAGGGAGGGAGGTAAGAGGGGTGGTGATGAGGGAGAGAAGGGTGTGGGTTGTTGGCCCCAAAAGAAAACAACAACATCTGATGTTGGACTGCTGACTTGGCAGAAACGTCGTTTTCTTTTCTTTCTTTTTTTTTCTCTGTTTTTTTTTACTTCTTCTTCGTCTTCTTATTTCTATTTATTTATTCTTCTATCTATTTATTTGTTTATCTATTTACATATCGTTTATTCACACACACACACACACACACACACACACACACACACACACACACACACACACACACACACACACACACATGTTTTTATTTATCTATGTATAATGTTTTAGACACGCAAATATATATATATATATGTGTGTGTGTGTGTGTGTGTGTATATATATATATGAGTGTGTGTGTGCGTGTGTCTGTGTGTGTCTGTATTTCATCTGTTTATCGCTCTGTTCTGTTGCTTATGTGTCAAAGTAAAGTGAACAGAACTTCAGTTGGAGTTACTTAAAAGCCAATAACAATACACGTTTTTAGAAAGATCAAACAGAAAACAGGAAATGCGTACTGGGGCTCGATGACAAGAATGGAAAAGAGACGCATCATAAAGAAAATTTATTCATAACAGAGGAGTGTTGCTCTTAATTTATAGATCTGCACCAAAGCTTTGAATTTTGGATCTGTCTCTCTCTGTTTGTCCGTCTCTGTCTCTGTCTCTGTCTCCGTGTGGGTGCGTGCGTGTGTGTGTGTGTGTGTGTGTGTGTGTGTGTGTGTGTGTGTGTGTGTATGTGTGTGTGTGTTTCTGCGTGTCTCTCTGTCTCTGTGTCTCCGTCTGTCTGTCTCTCTGTCTCTGTGTCTGTCTCCGACTGTCTGTCTGTCTGTCTGTCTCTGTCTCTCAGTCTCACTCTCTGTCTGTCTCTCGCCCTCTCTCTCTGTCTCTCAGTCTCAATCTCTGTCGCTCGCCCTCTCTCTCGCTCTCTCTCTCTGTCTCTCGCCCTCTCTCTCGCCCTCTCCCTCTCTCAGTCTC
>JAAQRG010245832.1:0-12274 GCA_011634625.1 Babylonia areolata
ATGGTACAGAAATATTTGCTTAAAAATAGAAAATTATTTGTTGCTTTCACTGACTTTCGTAAGGCTTTCGATTTTATTTCACATGGTAAACTGTGGCCCGTACTGCGGAAGTCTGGCTTAAAAGGGAAAATATTAAAAACCATTCAAAGTATAAAAGCTCGAGTACGTTGGGGGGGGTAGGGTAACCGAAGCTTTCCTTTGTCAAAAAGGTTTAAAACAAGGGGAGGTTACAAGTCCTTTACCTTTCTCTCTGTTTATAAATGATCTTGCAACGGACATAATCGAGAAAGGACGCCATGGTATACAACTGAATCATGATATGATTGAACTGTTTATTTTACTTTTTGCGGACGATATAGTGCTTTTGTCTGATACAGTTACTGTACTGGTCTGCAGAACCAACTAAATGTGCTGGCAATGAAGGCTTCCGAGTTAGATTTACACGTTAACCTTGATAAATCCAAATAATTATTTTTAGAAATGGTGGATACATTGCTCGGAAGGAAACCTGGACATACGAAGGTCACGACATCAAAATCGTCAATTCCTATAAGTACTTAGGTTTGTTTTTCAGCACTAGATTATCTTTTTCGAAGGCTTTGGATGACATAGCAATGAAAGCACGGAAGGGTGTAATAGAAATATTTAGAACGTTATGGAGACTTGCCGATTTCTCTGTTAGTATTTTCTTTAAACTATTTGATTCACAAATAAAACCAATTCTGTTATATGGCTCTGAAATCTGGGGATTAATGCAAATTTCACCAATAGAAAAAGTGCACATGTTTGCTTTAAAAAAACTTCTTAATGTGAGTCCAAGATCACCAAATGACATGGTGTATGGCGAGACAGGTCGTTACCCTCTGTATGTATATTCCTTCTTGTCATGTATAAAGTACTGGATCAGACTTACAAGAATGGATGAAAATAGACTTCCTCGTAAATCTTATAAAATGCTTCTATCGCTATGTGATCAGGACAAAGAGTGCTGGGCATCTTCACAGCAGCAGCAGATTTAGCGTTTATCGACATTTCAAATCATCCATATCACTGGAATCTTACTTTACAGCAGTTAAAAATAAACACATAAGAGATGTGCTTATAAGGTTTAGAATAGGAGCCTCGGATATCCGTACACACAAGATGAGATTTGCTTTCGTCAGTCCAAACGACCTGAAATGTCCACTATGTAACGCTGGTATTGAAGACGAGATACACACTTTATTTTACTGTAAATCTCTTAACGATCTGCGACATAAATATATTCCATGTTGGTACACGAAACATCCCTCTGACAAAAGTTTAGAATTCATAATGCATGACACAAAAATCCTTCATGATCTAGGTCGCTTTATTTATCACTCTAATAAACGTCGTGCTGCTTTATTATGATAACGGGCACAACCTGAGTTCTGTTATGTTATACATTTAAAACAACGAACGTACATGTTTAAGTGGACTTGCTCACGATGGAAGGCATTTACCTTTTTGAATTTTCGATTCATGTGTTTGCATGCCCGGTTTTACAAAATCGAGTCTGCGCGCGCGCATGTGTGTGTGTGTGTGTGTTGGGGGGGGGGGAGATGTGGGAAGGGGTGTGGAGGTGTGGGATGGGGGGTGTGTGTGTGCTCAACATTGTAATGGGTCAGAAGGCCTTCTACAATAAAACATTTCTGAGTTCTGAGTTCTCTCTCTCTCTCCCCCTCTGTGTGTTTGAGAGGGGGACGTCAACAAGCACCATTTGTTGGAGGGGAAAAAACAGACAAACCGAAGTGGGGTAAACTGATGTAAATGTCCATGCCTCCTCACAATATACTAGCATTTATATTAGCTTTGCAGGGAGATTTGCCACATTCTTGAACATGGTTTTCCTTTTCTTCTTCCCGAATTCCACTCCTGAACTTCTTCTCTTCCTTGTGTGTGTGTGTGTGTGTGTGTGTGCGTTTGCACGTGTGTACGTGTCTGCATGCATGCATATGTATATGTGTGCAGATGCCGAGAGTTTCAGTGTGACCTGATCGCGGGGCTGACGGTGGGACTGACAGTAATCCCCCAGGGCCTGGCCTATGCCGTTATCGCTGGCCTCCCTCCTCAGGTACTTTTTGCAGTCTTTTATTGATTGATTTATCCCAGCTTTCATCTGTCACTTCAGTGACATTGCCCCCAAGCCGTCAGTACCAAGTCCCCACCCTTCCCCCCATCTCCCACTCATTCACACAGTCTGTTACACCTAGGTTCATCTGCCGGCAGTCCACAGGGAGCCACCAACGTTAAGCTGCTATTAGGCCACACACCAGTCTGTGTGTTGTCTTCGTTGCCCACCTGCCTGTCACTTTGCGAGTGTGTTGATACAAGGAGGATTGATTGTGAAGATATGAATATGAACCTGTAGCTTCCACTTTCTTATCTCTCCTTTCGTGTCTTTGTGTTGCTACTCAGTTAATGTGGTGGTGATGACGCGCGCGCACGCGCGCGCGTGTGTGCATGCATGCTTGTGTATGTGCTCACTTACATTCTTTAAATATCTAATGAAAAAGACACCTGTTCAACGATCATGCCTTTTGGTATATCGTAACTTTCTAACTAATCTGAATTGTTGTCACTGTGTTAAATCTTTCCTTTCCGTGGACTTTTTCTAGACCATGTGGTAATGCTTCTTTATGTTAAGGTTGTAACTGCACGATTGCTGTGGAAAGATAAAAGCCAACACTGGTAGATGCGACAAGATCACAATCATTAGAAACGAGTGGAAATGGGAAGGGGAAAGGTCAGAAATAGGACACTTGCCTTGACAGCAGTGTAATCTATGATCAGTCTTTAATCTGAAAGTGATAGCTCTGCAGACATCACTTCAACAGCAAGTTGACAGAGGCTTTCCGTGCCAGTGAAATCTTCTCTCATAAAATATGCCATCATGAGATAAAGACTTCAGTGGTTTTGTGGACTGTTTTGAGATGTCAGTTGGTAGAACAGCAGAGTCAGCACATTCTTGTTATCATTTTGCCTGGCTGTTCCCATTAAATACCTTTTTACCCTGATAAAACGTGATATGTGTTGTTCTGGTGACCATGATATGTCCAGGAATCCACCCCACCCCAACCTTTACTTGAGCAGCGAAACCAAGATCCAAGCCCAGAACGTTTGACCACAGGTGGTCATAAATCAGTTTCTTTTGGTAACACCTTGACCAGAAAACTGCCCACAGAAAGCAAATAAAATGAGACAGGTGAAGGTGGTGAGAAATGTTCTTTCTAAAAAAAAGCATGGAGTCAGATCTGAGATAAATCCCCTTTAGTCCGAGCTATAACCAGAATACCCGGCATCTTGAGTTATTGCGTAAAGTCCAAAATGGCCGCCACCACATTCGTAAATTACTTATTAATATGAAGGACGCATGACGCATAAATGTAATTGTTTCGTACCTGATATTTTTCTCAGTCAAGAAAATGATTCAGAAAACCAAAATAATCAAGACTTTCTGAATCTTACTGAATTTTATCATATTTTATCATGCTTTAAAAGATTTTTGTTTTTCCAAGATGGCCGCCACTGGAAGAAGGCGGCACTTTTCTTGCACATGATTGGCGTGCAATATGAAGTCAATAAAACTGGCAGAGTGACTAGAACTGTTGATGAGAAGTCGCAAGCCTTTTTTCCTTCGGGGGTTGTAGCATAAAATTAATGGTTGTATGTTTAGAAAGTAATCAGATATAAGCATGAACAGTCGATCGTATCGAAAGCCATTTACTGATGCTCACATTTCGTGCCCCAAACTTTCGGGCATTTTCTTTTCTATTTCGATGGGTTTGATCTATATGCTGCTGTGGGATCCCATTTCGGTGATCAGCCCAGCTGAGAGATACAGATACTTTTACTGGATGATCCTCGATTGGTTCTTCCAGTTTGAGCACACTCAATTGTGGTTGGGAGCTAGCTGGGCACGGGCCGAACAAAATTTCCACCTGCTTCTTTACAGCGTTTGAGGATTTCTGCTTCGTAATGTGTGTGTGTGTGTGTTTCCTCGGGTTTCAGTTCGCTTACGACAAAGGTATGCCTTTCGCCAGTTGCCGGGATGTTTCTTGCCACTGGTTGTATTGCAATTTGCACAACAAAAAAACAATGTTTGCTGAAACCAAAGGAGTCCGCCCTGTGTAAACAAAAAGAACGAACTGACCCAGAATACGGACCATTTCAAAACTTGGATCTAATTACCTTAGTAATTAACTATCAGTGTGTTCTAAGATTGTTTATAAGTTGTAACATACCTCCTGAAGTGTAAAAAATGTGGGAACTGGCGTGTTTGGGGGAGACGGGGAGGGTATGCGTATGTCGAGCATCTGCTCCATTGAGGGAGATGTGATGTAGCTAAAGCTCCTCTCAGTCTGTCACATACACTCGTGACCTCCAGCCCCTTCCCTACCCCCCACATACAGACACTTAAACACGCGCTCACACAGACACAAACATACACACAAACACGCACACACACACACACACACACACACACACATTGATCTATGCTGTGACCGAAAAACATTGAAAATGCCGGTCGACAGTGACACCACCACCACCATTCACACACACACGTACACACACATAGACACACACACTGATCTAGATCTATAGTGTGATCGAAAAACAATAAAATGCCGGTCGACAGTGACACCACAACCACCACCACCCGCTCACATACACACTCAAACGACACACACACACACTTTGACCTAGATCCTTATTGTGGCCTAGATCTGTATTGTGATAGGAAAAACAAATGAAATGCCGGTCGACGGTGACACGCCACAATCACACACGCATACACGCGCGCGCACGCACGCACACACACACGCACACACACACACATGTGATGGAGTCTCCCGTCGGACCGACGGATGAGTAGGCAGGCAGGCTTATCTGTCGGTGTGTGTCTTCATATGGGAGAAGAGGCCGATTCTGGATGCGCAGCACTTCCCACAGGTGTTGCAAGGGAAAACGTCTCCAGAAGTTGAGCCCTGCTTCCTTCGCTCACGCTTCTCCTTAATGGCCTCTCTAGGATCTGGAGGTTGGAGACCCTGTTTTGCCACTTTATGCCGAGGATCTTTCGTAGGCATCGCTGGTGAAACTGCTCAAGTTGTTTAATGTGACGGCGATACGTCGTCCATGTTTCACAGCAGTACAACAAGGTGGTCAGCCCAACAGCTCTGTAGGTTTTGATTTTGGTGCTGAGCCTGATGCCTTTGTTTTCCACAGCCTATTGTTGAGTCTGCCAAAGGCGGAGCTGGCCTTGGCGATGCGCATTGTCACTTCTGCATCAAGGGCTCCGTTGCTGCATATGGTGCTGCCCAGGTTGCAAAACTTGTCGACTGATTTGATCTCTGTGTCATTGATCTTGATTGCAGGTGGGGGAGAGGCACTGGCATTCCGTGAGCTAGCTGGTTGGTACATGGACTCGGTCTTGCTGAGGCTGATGATGAGTCCAAAGCGCCTGCAGGAGGTTGAGAACCTGTGCATAATGAACTGCATGTCCTCATGGGTGTCTGCAGCAAGCGCGCAGTCATCAGCGAACAGGAACTCTCTCAACAGTGCCTCAAACACCCTGGACCTGGCATGGAGTCGCCGCAAGTTGAAAAGTTTGCTATCTGTGCGAAACTGAATGTAGATGCCCTGGTCACAGTCTTGGAAGGCGTCAGTCAGCATGACAGAGAAGAGAATGGAGAACAGTGGGTGCCAGGACGCAGCCCTGCTTCACTCCATTTACCACAGCGAACGGATCTGACATGTCAGTATTTTCCTGTACTCTCACCTGCATGCCATCGTGGAATGACGCAGTCAGCTGGATTAGGCTCTCTGGGCAGCCGAACTTTAGGAAGATCTTCCACAGACCACGGCGGTTCACCGTGTCGAAGGCCTTAGTCAGGTCTACAAAGTCCACGTGGAGCTCTTTGTTCTGCTCATGGCACTTCTCTTGCATGTGGCGTTTGGCAAACACTATATCACATGTTCCCCTGCCTGAGCGGAAGCCACACTGTGCTTCAGGGATGACTGTGTTGGAGACATGGTCAACCAGTCTGTTCAGTATGATGCGGGCGAAGATCTTGCCAGCGATGCAGAGGAGAGAGATTCCACGGTTGTTATCGCAGGATGTTTTGTCTCCATTCCGTTTGTAAATGTGGACAGTTGAAGCATCCTTGAAATCCTGAGGGACCTCCCCTCTCTCCCAGACAGACTGGAACAGGGCGGTCAGCTTGTCTGTCAGCACCTCGCCTCCATACTTGTAGATGTCAGCCTGGATTCCATCCGCTCCTGTGCTTTTCCTGACGTTGTCAGCTTCCGGGCCTTCCGGGCCTCGGCCTTGGTGGGAGGGGCAGCTAGCGAGTCATTGACTGGTAGCTGTGGGAGGGCTGCAATTACCTCGTCAGATACGGACGAGTCTCTGTTGAGGAGGGTGTTGAAGTGCTCTGCCCAGCGGGCAAGGATGTCTTTCTTGTCTGTCAGGAGGATGGTCAGGTCCAAGGCTCGGACAGGGGTTGATCCTGTGACTCTTGGCCCATACACAGCTCGGAGACCACCATGGAAGGTCTTCATGTCGTGAGCATCAGCAGCGGACTGAAGCTCTTCGGACTTTCTCTCCCACCAGGTGTTCATCTCACGCAGCCTCTTCTGTACGAGTTGTTTGGTTTGCAAGAACTGGTTCTCCTTCCTCTGGCAGTCCTTATCGGAAATGTGATCCTGATGCCGGACAATCACATAGTCCAGCGTGTGCCATTGCTTGATGCGGGATGCACCCATGTGTTTTTGTACTTGTCTGCTTGTTGGAAGAGGGTGTTAGTGATGGTCAGTCCATGCTGCGTGCAGAGCGAGAGCAAAAGCAGTCCGTTGGAGTTGTACTTGCAGTTGGTTTGATTCCACATGCAAACGAAGCCGATCAGAATATTTTAAAGCTAAACACAGAGTAAAAAAAAAAAAAAAAAAAAAAAAAAAAGAGAAGAAATTCTAGTTAAAATAGAGACACGCTCGAAAGAGTCGGCAAAAGTTACAAGTCCGTTTTAAAGAAAGCAGAAAAGATGTGGAGAAAAAAATAGCACAAATATGTTTCACCATTTCAGCAGCCTTAACGTTAATGATAATGAACATATTGACAGTACAACGGCAATGCACATTATCAATTTAGAGGATAATGATGATATTTTAAATGTATGTATTACTGAAGATGAAATTACTAAAGCTATCAAAAGACTGAAGAAAGGCAAAAGTGCTGGTGAAGACATGATTCATAATGAATATATCATTAACAGCGTTCCTTTGCTGACAGAAACATACTGTAAATTATTTAACAAGATACTGGACGAAGGTGTTGTGCCAGAAAAATGGGTATCCGGCTTGATATTGTCATTGTATAAAGGCAAAGGTGATACACTTGACTGTGATAATTATAGGGGAATAACTTTGCTCAGCTGTGTTGGAAAACTATTCACTACAGTGTTAAATGCTAGACTGACTGATTATATCAATGTAAACAATATACTTTCAGGAGCCCAAGCAGGATTTAGACAGTCCATTCTACATTAGATCAAATGTTGGTTTTGAAATCACTAATCGATATTTTCTCCATGAGAAAGAAGAAACTTTACTGTGCTTTTGCTGATTTTAAAAAAGTCTTTGATTCAGTTTGGAGAAGTGGGTTATGGCAAAAACTTGTTCATGAAGGCGTGAATGGTAAAATTTTGCGTGTCATAATGAACATGTATGATAGAATTAAGTCATGTGTGTTTTTAAATGATGAAAAATCTGATTTCTTTAGCATTTGTAAGGGTGTACGACAAGGAGAAAATCTCTCGCCTTTGCTTTTTTCTCTGTATCTCACTGATTTAGAGTTGTATTTGACTGAGCATCAGAGTCCATCTGTTGATCTTTTATTGAATGTTAACACTTCAGAGTTAGATAATTAATGCGATTATTTGTACTGTTGTATGCAGATGACACAATTTTACTTTCAGAGACGAAAGAAGGATTACAACAGTCCCTCAATGTTTTTAACAAATATTGTTAAAAATGGAAACTAGTGGTCAGTGTAAAGAAAACTAAAGTGATGATATTTAATTCTACAAACAAGCTAAAGCCTGTTTTTAAGTTTGGTGATACATGTTTGGATGTTGTTGATTCTTTCAAATATCTTAGAATTTATTAGAAACGGAACTTTTTACAAAGCTGAAAAAAAATAATCTATGAACAGGGCCAAAAAGCTATGTTTTCGTTACTTCAGTCAGCCAGAAATCAAGATTTACCTTTACACATCATTCTGGACATGTACCAGTCTATGATTGTTCCTATTTTGTTGTATGGTGCAGATATATGGGGTTATAAAAATGTAGATATACTTGAAAAATTAGAATTGAAATTTTTGAAACGCTTATTCTAAATGAACAGAAATACAATGACCCAAATTGTTTATGGGAAACTGGTATTTATCCAATTAGCATGTTAGTGAAAATGAGATTAGTTCGATTTTGGACCAACTTAGTGATATAAAACAGAAAAATATTCTGGGAAAATATATTTGATATTACTTGACTTATATCGAAATGGTATTTATTCTTCAAAATGGATGAGTTGTATCAGACAAATTTTAATAGAAACAGGGTATGACAGTGTTTGGGATGCTCAATTCTTCTTGGAGAGGGAATCTTTCTGCAAGAATATCAACATTGCTTAGAGAGATAGTTTTCAAAATCTATGGAGACATGCTGTAGAGGCGAGTAGTAAATGTTTGTTTTATCGAAATTTCAAAAGTGGATTTGATGGAGAAAAATATATAAGTCAAATGCCTGATAATTACATTATCAGCTTCTTCAGATTTCGGGGTAGTAATCATAAGCTGGAAATAGAAACAGGGAGACTCAAAGGCATACCACGAGAGTTACGGCTTTGTAAGGTTTGTAACATGTCTGTGATTGGTGATGAGTTTCATTTTATAATGGAATGTCCCAATTATGATCAGTTACGAAATAGATATGTTCCTAAAAAAAATATTTGTCTCCAAAATCGGTTTTTAATTTTTGAAAAAATGCTCAAAGGAAGCAAAACCGTCATTTTAGCTGTACGTAAGATGATTAGATTTGCAAAGGTTGCCTAGCTATACTTTTGGAGTTAAAAGACATTTGTGTTTTCTCAACATTAATGTGACATTGTTGTGTATTTGGAAATGTTTGTTCTGGGCCCGAAAATATTATTTTGCAGTAATCCTCCATACTCCAATAGGAGTGAAAGGATAATTAAAACTTGAAACTTGGCCACGAGGAGAAGTCCACGCCGACGCGGGCATTGAAATCCCCAAGGATGATCAGCCTGTCCTTTCTGTCTACCGCTGAAATGGTGCGGCCGAGTTCCTCATAGAAAGCTTCTTTGATGTCAACAGGGTTGGTCATCATCGGGGCATAGCAGCTGATGACTGTGGCGAAGCGATCCTTGGACAGCTTCAGACGCAGGGTCATCAGCCTATCGTTTATCCCACGTGGAAGGCTGTCAAGCTGTGGTGCAAGTTTGGTTTGTATGGCAAAGCTCACGCCTGAGGTTCTTGGGGTGCCATCTGGCTTCCCAGTGCAGTAGAAGGTGTAGCCCCCTCCAACTTCCTCCAGCTGGGTTTCACCGGCAAACCTGGTTTCGCTCAGGGCTGCTGTGTCCACCTGGTAGCGATCAAGCATTCTAGCAATGAGCGCTGTGTGCCTTTCTGGTCTGTCGTCTCTGTCTAAAAGGGTGCGAACATTCCAGGCACCCAGAGTCAGGGCATGACTCCTGGTTCTTTTCTTCTGTTGTTTTCGACCACTTGTGTTGGATGTCCAAGTAGGTGCGGTTTCCCACTAGGTACTAGGTGAGGCAGGCTTTGTTTAGGGATCCTTTTATCTCCCCTTCCCCGTGTGGGGAGAGCAGTGCTGTCCCTGAAAAGGGCTGCTCTGACACTGTGGGAGGATACGGGCGCCGCATCTGCCCCAGTCTACGGCGGACGACGATCACCCCACAGCCGCCAGCGTGCAGAGTTGTGACTAGGAACTGCCAGCAGCATCCTCTGCCTGTCCCCGTTACCACTTCTCCATCACCACAGGGCTTGGGAAAGCTGGGTGTTGAAGGGATAGCTCGTCGTTCCGATTTTAGCCTGGTTGCCTGACCAGCACATGTGACCTTTTTTTTTTTTTTTTTTTAGTGAGGAGGAGTTGTGCAGTCCCTTCCCCACTCTCTCGCCTACCGACGCTCGCAGTCCCACAGGTGCAGGTACTGCCACGTGTAGGACGGCCTTGGCAGGTGCAGGTTTTTTCTTCAGAGCTCCATCTCCTAGGAGGACTTCCAGCTCCTCCTGCCCTTTAGTCATCCTCTTCCGCCTTCACAGCCGTTGGGAAAAGTTTCCTCCTCCGCCTGGTTCGTCATTGGGAGATTTCACATGCGGCAGGTAGTACTGGGTTACATGGTACCAGTAGCAAGGGCTAAGCCCCTGACCTGACAAGTATACACACACACACACAAACTCACTCTCCCTCTCTTTCTCGCGGAAACACACACACACACACACACATACACATGCATTGATCTAGATCTATATTGTTTGCGGGGGGGTGGGGGGTGGGGATTTTTTGACATGCTGTTTTGAATTTGACAATACTCGTGTAATTTGCGTCCGAACTTTTAGATATTTTGCAGACTTGTTGATGATACCCTAAGGTTACTGTGTGAAAATTTTCAATGAATTCGGTTTCTCTATCACTGAGAAAATACTTGTCAAATAGCGATTCACTTTTTTTTGGGACACGATATACGTCGTCTGGAGAAGGTAGATCAGCCCCGGTGAGCTTGGTGGCAGTTTTTACGAGTCTGTTCATGGATGCAACTTCTGCCTTGGAAAATTTAATGTTTCCGTGCCAAACAGTAATTGCGAAGGTTAACACACTTTCAATGACTGCTCGGTAGAAATCAGCCATGATTTCTTTTTTAATTCCGAACTTTTTGAGGCGCCGAAGAAAGTACAGGCGCTGTTGTGCTTTCTTAACAATTTGTTCCGTATTTTTCTCCCATTTCAAATCGTTGAAAATGATCAGTCCGAGAAATGTAAATTCGCTGATTATCTCAACTTGCTGGTCTTCCTGAAATCTAAAATCAATTCTTTTGTTTTTGATACGTTGAGTTCTATGTTGTTTTGATCACACCAGCTGCTGACAAGTTCTAGTACTTCTTCGCTATAATTTGACTCATCACTGTAATCAGTCCTTTTAGGGTAGTATCATCGGCAGACTTGACCATGGTGTTATTTTGAGTTGCACAGTCATGTGTGAATAGTGAATACAACAGTACGTGGGGATAGAACACATCAATGTGGGGCGCCTATGTTGATAATGCATGTGGGGGAGGTGAGGTCACCAACTTTAACAAATTGCGGTCTGCATCTTAGAAAAGCTGGGATCCATGCACAAATTGATTTAGGCATTATAGGTATGCAGGTTTTTAGGAATTGCAGAATCAAGCGTTCAAATGTTTTCACGACGACTGATGTTAAGGTTATGGGACGATAATCATTAAGACAACTAGGCTGTGCTTTCTTTGGAACAGGAATGATTGTTGATTTCTTAAAGCAGTATGGCACTACACGTGACTAAAGGGACATGTTAAATATGCCAGTGAAGACACTAGATAGTTGGACTGCACACTTCCTCAAAAGGCCTGGTGAGATGTTGTCAGGGCCAGCGGCTTTTCTCATTTTCAGACGACTGAAGTGGCGCCTGACTTCATTCTCTCAGACTATGAAAGGGGGAGTGGGGTGATTTTGGGTGCAGCCACGTCAGAAGTAAACAATGCTTTGTCAGATCTGGAGTAGAATGTTGAGTTTGTCTGGAAGAGTTCTGTCAGTGCAATCGACTGGCTGGTGGGTCATTTTATAATCATTGATGTTCTGCAGTCCAGTCCACTAGAGTTGTTTGCAGACAAATTTTTGTTCTTTTAAAAAAAAATTTTTTTAATATATATACGAGGGTCATTCAGTAAATAAGGTGAATTTTTCGGTATAAGGACTTCTAATACAGATAGAAGCTTACTTTAAAAAAAAAAATTTCAACGTAGTCTCCCAGCACTGTCACACACTTTTCCCATCTGTGCACAAGCTTCCGTATTCCCTCAGCGTAAAAATCTTTGGACTGTCTCTCATAACACTTTTGACTTCATCGTCACTTTCAAACTTCGTGCCTCTCGTGAACGCTTTCAAGGGACCAAACAGGTGAAAGTCTGAAGGGGCAAGGTC
>JAAQRG010245838.1:0-12282 GCA_011634625.1 Babylonia areolata
ACCACTTTCATTGTCTCATCAATCAACAGGATACGACTTACTGACAAAAAAAAAGAAGAGCTTATTGTGTTAAATTATCAAAATCACTTACGTGACATAATTTGTTCAGTAGTTTTAAAATTATTCATTATTCATTTATTTATTTGACTTTTGAACCAGCACTCAGCCACAACGCAGTCTGGTGGAACACGTGTATCACAAGACTATCCTCCCTGAAAACGACAACAAAAAACAAACACAGCAAAATAAACAAACAACAAAAAACAAAAACAATAACCCCCCAAAAATCCAGCAGCTTGAAAGCCGTGTGATTGATATATGATACGATGTGTGTGTATCGATCAGTGTTGTTTTGTTTTGTTTTGTTTTTGTATCTTACTAAAGCGGCACCCATAAATTCTGGGTTCGATCAAAACAAGACAAGAGAGGCAAGGCCTTCAAGACTCACTTGTGATACACTTTAAAAAAATAAAATAAAATAAAATAAAAATCCAAGCTTTTTATGGATTGAGTATAATTTCAAAATGTAATGTTTAAAATGAGAAAGATCAGTTTAAAGCAAATTAAGTCCCCTAGCATTAATTACAGAGTAATTTCCCCTTTTTTACTATCTGCACCAAAACGTTTGCAAAATAAATAAAACTTCCATGCTTAGCAAAAGAAGTTCCTGTTTGAACAAAAAATGATAATAATGACTGCTCTTGTTGTTGGGTCAGAATATCAGATCAAAGTGCCAAGTTTAGAGAATACAACAAATATAAATATAACAGTAAATGCAGTTTGCATATAATTAGGCTTCATTTTATTATTTTTTTGTGCCCATCCCAGAGGTGCAATATTGTTTTAAACAAGATTATTGGAAAGAACTGAATTTTTCCTATTTTTATGCCTAATTTGGTGTCAACTGACAAAATATTTGCAGAGAAAATGTCAATGTTAAAGTTTACCACGGACACCGGCACAGACACACACACACACACACACAGACAACCGAACACCGGGTTAAAACATACTCATTTTGTTTACACAAGTGAGTCAAAAATTAGAGTTGAGGGGATCCAGAGATTTTCTTTAGGTTTATCAAAAGATCTTTAATTGACCAGATTGTTCTTCTTCCTTGGCAGCGACCACAATCAGCTAGTTGATTATTCTGTCACTTATGCAAGGGGTCCGTACTCGCAAAAAACAAAACAAACAAAAAAACAAACAAAAAACTTTTAGTGGAGACGGGAGGCCCTTGACACGAAGGTGTCGATGGTCTTGGCCTCTACGACGTCCTGGGGTAGCTCGTTCCAGTTCTTGATTGTATGGGGACGGAACGCCTGCTGTCAGTACTGTGTTCTGCACTGTACAATGGCGAACTGCTGATCGTGGCCGCGGCGTTGCCTTCTGTGCTGACCAGGTCGTTGTGGATCTTGTACAGCATGGATTGTTGATGTTGATTTCATTATTCTTTGTCGAGTCATCACTGAGTTGCAAGATACGATAATGTCGACTGATGCTATTTTTTTTTCATACCAACTTAAATCTCAGTGTTGAAAACTGCATTTAATAGCGGCCGAGACACCCCGCATGCAGACGACTGTGGAGTGGCTGATCTGAATCAACTTGAAACGTAATATTTCTTCTTCATTCAAGTGGAACCAACCCGAAATTTGCCCGAAATAACGACATTTCACTTTTTTTTTTTTTTTTCAGTTCTTGAAAATCATAATGAATGCTTTATGATTTGCTCGACAGATAATGTACATCTCTCTGATAGAGTCAGTTAACATGTTTACTTTTTTTATTTTTAAATTTTTTTTTTAAATACAGTGACTTTGCCTATCTGCGTTTGTGACTTTTTTCTTCTTTTCTTTTCTTCCTCAGTCTTATCCAGTCAATTTCGGGTGGCCATTGTAAACTATTATAAGCACATACATACCAAATGTTATTTATATTTATATCAGAAAGAAGTAACATGTTCATGTGCCCCCATGGGTTTTCATGTGAAAAAACAACAACAAACAAACAAACAAAAAAACACCAACAACGAAACACGTCGATCTAGTCTTGAGTTGAACGACCGGGTGAGGCTTACTGATGTTTATCACTGTGGGTTGCCTATTGTCTACTCTATCTACCGGCCAGTTTGCTTAGTCAACGCTAACGTGACGCGCGCGCGCGCGCGCGCGCGCACACACACACACACACACACACACACATATTTGAGTTTCAAATTCCGCAGCAAACATGTTTATCATCAGGTTCGAATGTTTCAAGAGGTACGCCTACGTGCTGCTGAAGGATATTATCAGGCTAGGGACTTATCGATTGACTTGAGTGTCTCAGAAGGGAAAGTGTGTTGCAAAAGATGATTCACCTGCAGATACTTGACAAGAGTAATTTGGCTGCAGACGGCACCTGAAATCACTGACCTGACCCCCTGTGACCTCAATCAACTTTCATTTAAATAACTAAGGTCAAAGTGCATAATCATGGCGTCTGGATGTTTTGCCGTATCTGCCAAAGTGATTGGGGGACAACTTCAACTTGTGTAAAGAACTTATCTGAGGGAAGCTTCGATACGCGACGACTATTATAAATTTTCTTAGATCGTGGAAGCTGCGTATGAGGCAGATGGACCATCGTCAGTTCAATGAATCAGCCGCACACGTGCAATTAAAGTGCTGCAATAAACGTAAGGAGTGACCTAGTTTTGCAAGGACCTTCACACCCTGCCGATGTCTAGTCGTGATGAGGAGTGCTTGGTTTGTTGCCGATTCTATGGAACCAAGCAAGCGGCATGATTTGCTTAAAAGAGACGAATCTGAATACGATTCCTTGTGGACTGCAATCTTCGACTACGTTGCCGTCGGAGACAAGGCACAGACAGTCCAGTTTCAAGGCCAGAAAGTGGATGCTGAAGAAAATGGGTTGTGCACGGGAAACGCTCGTGAAAAACTTGGCATCTCCCCGACAAAGTTTATTGCCAAAGAAACCCAGATGAACATAGAAGACATCACCCAAAACGCGAAACAATCTGACAGGCCTTTTGAGATAGACTTTTACGAGGAGCTTGAACTTGAAGAGGTGATTGGTGTGGGAGGTTTTGGCAAAGTGTACAAAGGAAAATGGAAGAGTGAGACTGTGGCGGTGAAAGCAGCGAGATGTGACCCAGACGAATCAGTCAGTGCTGCTGTCGAAAATGTCAGGAAAGAGGCCAAGCTGTTCTGGTTACTGCATCATGAAAACGTTGCTACTCTCCGAGGTGTGTGCCTGAAACCACCCAATCTATGTCTCGTGATGGAATATGCGGCAGGAGGTTCATTGAACAGAGTGCTATGTGGGCGACAGATTCCGCCAGACATTTTAGTAGACTGGGCTCAGCAGATTGCTAGAGGGATGCACTACCTTCATGAGGATGCCCCACTAACACTTCTTCACAGAGATTTGAAGTCAAGTAACAGTGAGTATCATTTTAACCTAAATTTGATTTTTTTTAATAAAAAAAAAATATATATATATATGATATATATATATAATATATATTTTTTATACAAATAATTGATTCAGTTAAAGTCATCATGAACATTGTTTTATCATTTATGCCACATGCACAAGAAATCTAGAAGAGCATGGAATTTTAGTCTGAAGGTTTTGAGTTGAAATCCAGGCATTACCTGGTGGGTGATGGATTTAAGAGTTTTCCAGTCCACTGTAGCATACTCACTCAGGTGCCGCTCAGTTCTGCAACCCACTTTTAGACTTTATCTCCCTCTCCACAGAAACACACACATGCTCAGCATCACCACACACACACACAAGCAGCTGTGCCACTTGTATTTTGCCTCCCTGCCTCTGCCTTCTTCTACTTGTGCAGCATGTAGTTAACTATAATGTGCATATTTATATTGAAAATTTGACAGTTTCATTTTTCATGTACAGACTTTAGAAGAAAAATTATGGAAAATGTATTGTAAATGCTGGAGTGGAAGAAAATCATCAAACTGTGAGCTTCTATCTTTCCCCCTCTCCACAACACCCTTCCTCCATGCTTTTTCTTCTTCTCTCTCTTCTAAATGTTAATTCAGTGAAAAATCGTAAATTCATTTCACTTTTCAGTGTTTGAAATTGGAAAAAAACAAAACAAAATAAAACAAAAAACAGCCCAGTCATGTATCATACAGACACAACAACACCTCACAGAAACTATATTACATTTTTTTGATTATGTCACATCACATCACAAGAATTAAGGATCCAGAAAATTAAATCCTTTTATCCTTGCTGGAGCATACAGTGTGATAGGACAAGTGAAGGGACGACACTGGTGTAGTTTTCATAAGCGAAAATAAACAGGCACATTTTTTTTTTTATGGATGATTTGTTTTTTAATGGGCCAGCAAATTTGGAGCATTCTTTCCGCCAAACCCGTGCTAAGTATCGTGCTTATGACTGTAGTATCTGTATGATATTTACTAATCTGTGATGTACTCATGACTGTTCTCTATGTATGTATATCTACTGATCTGTGACATATGATGAACAGGGCTTTTTCCTGTCTTTCTATGAAAAGCAATTGAGCAAACATTGTTCACTGTATCTTGTCTGCTTATTGGTGACTCATTGCCATGAGACACAGGGAGAGAGAATCAGGTTACAATTATATTTGTTTTGTTAATGCATGCACTAGATCACATGCACAAACACACGTATACACATTGTCTACAATCACGAGTATGTGTGATGGGACATTAAGCAAAATTCATCATCATCATTAACATATACACATAATGAGGACAGACATGTATCTGTAGATATTCACATATGTACATCACTACATGCAACGTGTTTACACACACACACACATACACACACACACACACACACACACACACACACACACACACACACACACACACACACACAGAGTGACTCACACAAGAGAGGGAGGAAATACATTACTTGACAGCATGCACACTATAACAGTATGTCACAAAAACAAGAGAGGAAGGAAATGTAATAAGTACTTGAGTACACACATGCATGTACACACACACACACACACACACACACACACACACTCACACACACATTGTCCAAGCATAAGACAGTTATACCAAAAGCTGTAGTTGGTCACTTTTCTACCAATGTTCCATTAGCCACTGAACAGATTTTGAATGATTATTCATTGCTCAGAATGTTTTCGGAAACTCCAGTCCATTTGGTATCCTCCTTTGATGTATTTTAATTAATCAATTTAATTTAATGTTATTTTTATTAACACTGTTGTAAATTAATACTTGTTGATGTTGTAAGTTAATACTTGTTGATATGCATGCACCTAATTTCCCCTTCTGTATCACCTTATTTATTACACACCACCATCCCTTTAAACGTTTTATTTCTTGATATAATATACTTATTTTCATTTCTTCTAAAACATACATTTCAAAAGCTTCTATACATTGATATGAATTTATATAACACCTTCTGTACACAACTGAGTGTAATTTGCATGTACTCTGATTTCCATTTAAATTAAATTTCTGATTTAAATTAAATTTAAGATGGATATTGATAGGAGAAAAACAATTTTTTTCTTTGCAAGTGGCACAGTGTGAAAAATTTCTGATTAGCTGCTTCAGAATGAGAATCTATAGTCCCTTCCTAATACCCATTCAAAAGTAATGATGTGAATTGCATTATTAGTATAGAAATAGTGTGTGTGTGTGTGTGTGTGTGTGTGTGTGTGTGTGTGTGTGAATCAGAATCAGAATCAGAAATCAGAATCATACTTATTTGTCATGAAAACTGAAAATAAAAGTTTATAGATAAAACATTAAAAAGTATAAAACAACAACAAAAAGCCCACAAACAAAACACACACACACACACTCTCACAAAACAAAACAACAAAAAACAAAAAAACCAACAACGAACAAACCTGAATCAAGGTGAATGTTGGGTGTTTGAGTTTCTAGTGACATGTTGATGTACCATATGAATTTTGCCACTTGAGGTTGAACAGCGACACAATTGACTTACTGAGTGACTGTATCAGGAAGTCAAGATTTGTAAATTCAGACTTTTTATATGTCAACAAAACTTCTTGTAAATCTTCATATTGGTGCACTGAAAAAGAACCCATGGCAACAAGTGTTGTTCTCTGGCAAAATTATGTAATTTTAAAGAAATCCACTCTGATAGGGACACAAATATTTAAGCATGCACTCAAGGCCTGACAAGCGCATTGGGTCATGCTGCTGTCAGGCATCTGCCTTGCAGATGTGGTGTAGCGTATATATGGATTTGTCCTGAGGCAATGATGCCTCCTTGAGAGACTGAAACGAAACTTTTCCTTCCTGTCATTATAACACTGTTTTACTTCATGATTCTCGTGTGACTCCATTATGTGTATCCAAAATGAGAAAATATGACCGATAATTTTTATGCTCACAGGATCATTTATTAATTTCATGTGTGTGTGTGTGTGTGTGTGTGTGTGTGTGTGTGTGTGTGTGTGTGTGTTTTATGAATTTCATTATTAGTATGGTTTTTGTGTATGTGTCTTTGTTTGTGAGAGCATATGAGTGTACGTGTGTGTTTGTATGTATGATATATATATATGAGTGTGTTTGTGTGTGTGTGTGTTGTGTGACATAGTGCGTGTGCATATTATAAGATTGACCTTGTTGTCCACACAAGTTATGTTATTTCTTGTGTTCAGTTCTGGTGAAGGAGGCAGTGTGTGGCGATGAACTGTCCAACAAAACTCTGAAGATCACAGACTTTGGTCTGGCAAGGGAGGTGGAGAAGACCACACGCATGAGTGCTGCTGGGACTTACGCCTGGATGGCACCGGAAGTGATCAAGTTCTCTCGCTTTTCTAAAAGCAGTGATGTTTGGAGGTAAACAGTTGTGCCACTTTATTAATACTGAGTTATAGAGAAGCATAACAAACACTACAAGAAAATTAGCTGACATGAGTGAGCACTCCAACAGTTCAACTTTAAAAAAAACCCATTATGATATGGACGAGAAAAAAATAATTAAATTCAATAATAGCACAATAGCAAGAAAAGAAAATGCATGGAAAGAAATGCAAATGTGGCTTGTACCCTATTGATAACAAACCAAACACGTATGGCTCAGGGGTACACACAGACAAGAAAACAATTCTACCAGATAACTGGATATAAAACAAAATTAATGCTATAGCCAAATTAATCACACATTCACACAAAACGAAAATATTAAAGATTTCCTACAGAGAACTCACTCGTGAATGGTGCAGTGGCCTATCTTAGTGCATGCATAACTAACAGCCCACTCAAAGAAAACAAGTCGGGGTCGCCAGTGTTACTAAGAGGGGCGAGGAGACAGACAAGATAAGGGAAGAAATATTTTTTTGCGAGTTCAGTCTTCAGTCTCTCACTCTCTCAGTAAACAAACAAAAAAAACAGACACAAGGAATTTTTCCCTGAGCCAATTATAATTATTAAAACCAAGAAAAAAAACCTTTCATTCGCTCTCTCTCATCCTGGAAAAAAATAATCTTAACACAGGAACAAATGTCTTTGACTATCACAAGTCAAATTCTTTGCAAAAACCTGACGATCCAGTTCCAGGATCGCCTCAGTCCTAGGCTGGACAGCAGCCTGCTCACGGTAGTGTCCACCCCACTCACTTGTGGGAAAACTCGGGCACCTCCTCAGTGAACATTACAGTTCAAGGTCCCTCCACTCCGTGGCCAGTCACATGGAGCCCTGACAACACTTTTTTCAGTTCTTAGCTCACACTCCATTTGAATTATTCCTAGCTAATTTTCAATGTTCCCCCTTCATTTACTGTTCCCTTATTTTATCTTATTATATTTGTTACTCTTTCACAAAACTCATGCATTCACACAATTTTCCAGTTAACAATACAATATTCATGAGTCACGTCTTATAAATTACACAAATACACAAAAAAGTATTGATTTATCAAAAAGCAAACATTTCAAAACTAACAGCGAAAACTACTATATTCACAAACTATTCAGTCAGTTACATTTCGAATAAACAATAAAATAAATTTTCCCACCTGATGTTCGGAACATTCAAGGCACAGACCTCATCACATCACCCGAGCTCTGATGCATTCAGACTGACACTACAGCACATACATATACGCACACACAAACATGAACATGCACAGCTCACGATTCACCCACACTTATCACGTGCAAAACATTTTCACATTCATACAGGTACTCGAAATGTAAAACAAAAATTTCGTTCTTCCTCTGGCCACAGGCATTCGAAACTCGCTCTGTCACACATATGATGATACCTTGTAATGCAGAAGGATATCAAACAATGCTGAAGTTAATGACGGGCGCAATAGCCGAGTGGTTAAAGCGTTGGACTGTCAATCTGAGGGTCCCGGGTTCGAATCATGGTGACGGCGCCTGGTGGGTAAAGGGTGGAGATTTTTACGATCTCCCAGGTCAACATATGTGCAGACCTGCTAGTGCCTGAACCCCCTTCGTATGTATATGCAAGCAGAAAATCAAATACGCACATTAAAAATCCTGTAATCCATGTCAGCGTTCGGTGGGTTATGGAAACAAGAACATACCCAGCATGCACACCCCCGAAAACGGAGTATGGCTGCCTACATGGCGGGGTAAAAACGGTCATACACGTAAAAGCCCACTCGTGTGCATACGAGTGAACGCAGAAGAAGAAGAAGCTGAAGTTAATGTACTGTATAATAACACTGAGTAATAGAGAACACAGAGAAGGGTAATAAATGATACTGAAAAAATACAGGGTAATCAGCTGGACACATGTAATTTAGTTATAGTTATACTGAGTGAAGGAATAGGATAACAAACAATATTGAAACAACTTGAAATAGAACCAAAAATATAAGAACTTAAAAAACGTGAAACAAAAAAGAGGAAAAGGATAGAGAGGGTGTATTCCAGAAGTAGTAGAGCAGTTCTGTTAAAAAAAAAAAAAAAAAATCATACAGCATATCACATTTTGTCAAAAGGTAAACATATACTGGTAATTTGGCAAAATATTACTGTTAGGAAATTCAATACCGGTACCTTTTGGCAGTTCTACACTGCACAATGTAGGGTTTGTTCTAGAAATTATCACCAGACCTTCTGGTAAGTTTAAAAACCAACAACAACAAACCAACAACTTCAGTGCCCCAGAGACTCTCTTACCATAATTCTAAGAGATCTTGGCTGTCTTCAGAGGGGCACTCTACTGCTGCGTATTCTTATGAAATCTGCATTGCTACACACATACAAAAGTGGGCATGCATTTTTGTCAAAATCATCTGGGTTTCTGGGCCAAGAAGTGAAGTGAAAAGAAAGTTATCTTCTTCGTGCTGACAGTCATAGTGTCAGACAGAAGCTCTACGCATGATTTTCACTCTTTTCATGTTTTCATTCTGGAAATTTTTAGAATGCTGAGGGGTTCTGCCTTGTGAATGTGTTGTGCTTCCTTTCAATTTCTCACAACTGCGCATGGATTTAAATTAGTACTTCTTTTTAATCCCCTCTCTCTCTCTTTCTGGGAGAACCGCACATAGACACACACACACACACACACACACACACAAACACTCACACACACACACACACACACACACACACACACAAACACTCACACACACACACACACACACGCACATACACTTGCACACACGCATGCACGCACACACACACATTACCGAACGCGTTTTGTGCTGGTACAACAAAGAGACTAATAAACAGATTAGCAGACAGAAAAATGAGGGTGGGGCAAGATAAATGAAATGGGCAGTATATTACTACACACATCTACCACAGTATATCCAACATGCAGAGCAGTATGCTTGCTTGCCGCAGGAGAGAGAGCAGCTCAAAATGGCGCCCACGTTTCCTAGTGTTAGCCATGACCCTGCGGTGTACGAATGCATGTCTATGTGTGCAGCTTGCACTTAGTGCACATGAAAAAACCCAAGGCATCAAGAAAAAAGGGTTATTCCTGGCAAAATTCTTTAGAACAGTCTACTCTGATAGTAACCCAAATACTAAACAGACTTGCAGACAGAAATTGAAATAATAAAATTATAGGTGGCTTTGCACTGAGACAATGCACTCTACCTGGGGAGATAAGCACAAAATTTTTTTTCTCAAATAAATCTGCCATGAAAACTAGTAACACAGTTTAATTTAGTCCAGTTTTATGCAATTCATTTCAGTTCAGTTTGTCACCAGTCATACTGACTTCTTGCCTGATTGTTTCAGCTATGGCGTGGTGCTGTGGGAGCTGCTCACTGGGGAAACCCCTTACAAGGGTATCGATGCCCTTGGGGTGGCCTATGGGGTGGCTATCAACAAACTGACACTGCCCATCCCTTCCACATGTCCACACCTATTTGCCAAACTTTTGTCAGGTATATGTTGCTCCTTTCTGATTTCGTCGGCGATGATGGATGTTTTTGTTTTGTTTTGTTTTGTGGTGTGTGTGTGTGTGTGTATGTGTGTGTGTGTGTGTGTGTGAATATCAAAGTCAAAATTTTTTTTTCAAGATGGTAATTGACTAAGCAACGACTGCTTTTTTACATCAAGCCATCTGAAAAAAAAAAAAAAAAGGAGAAGAAGTGGGGAGATACATAGAACAAAACACACAAAAGTACTAGAAATATAGTTAAGTGCAAACACGAATCGTGTGAAAATGAAATACACATTAGCATTTACAACACATTTTGTGATTTACAACACATCCTGTTTCGCATACACATACACCCTCTTACAACACCAAAGGCATATACAAAACATTTCACAAATCATGAATTTGGTAACCAATAGATATAGATTTCAGCTTCAGTGTGTGTGTGTGTGTGTGTGTGTGTGTGTGCTTGCATGTGCGCATGTGAATGGAAATCATTACAATACATTGTTTTTATAGAAAAGTCATATATTCACTTCCTTTGCTTATTTAAGTACAACCAGTTTGTTGGCTCATGTCTGTTCTGTGTCTTACACACAGTGTGAGTCTATGTAATAAACCTGTGTTTAGATTGTCTGTGTGTCATGTGTCTGTGTGTCTGTATGTTTTTGTGTCTGTATATGTACATGTATGTGTGTATTTGTGTCCGTGGTAAACTTTAACATATTCACTTTTTCTGAATTAAATAGTCTGATGACACCAAATTGGGTTTCAGAGTGGGGGGGAAAAAAATCAGTTCCTTCTACACATTCAAATGACAATGCACACACCTGGGAAGGGCACAAAAATTATCAAGAAGCCAGAATATTTTCGCAGTCAGGTTGCTGTCACTTTATTTTTTTGGTCTGAATTCATAATACTTAGTCACTTATTTGTTTTTCATCCTGTCTCAGAGTGTTGGGATCAAGAGCCCCACGAAAGACCCACATTCAAGAGCATCATCAAGCGACTGGATGAGATCGCTACCTCCCCCTTCGTCACCACTCCCCAGGATTCCTTGCACACGCTGCGAGAAGACTGGCGTTTAGAAATTGAGGAGATGTTCCAGGAGCTTCGAAGCAGGGAAAAGGTCTGATCAGTTGTCTAGTCATTTGTAGGTTCTTGTTTTTTTTCACATGATAAGTGATGCAGTGTTCATGCTTAGCGTTTACTTTATTCTTGGGGAAAACTCCAGCTTTGTGAACAGAGAGTAAAAACAGTCACACAAATAAATACTTACACATTTTATTCTTGGAGAAAACTCTAGCTTTGTGAACAGAGGGTAAAAACAGTCACACAAATAAATACGTACACATTTTATTCTTGGAGAAAACTCTAGCTTTGTGAACAGAGGGTAAAAACAGTCACACAAATAAATGCTTACACATTTTATTCTTGGAGAAAACTCTAGCTTTGTGAACAGAGAGTAAAAACAGTCATACAAAGAAAAGCTTTCACACATGAACACGTGAATGTGGATATTACAGCCCATGAACTTAAAAAAAAAAAAGAAAAGAGTATAAACATAGTTTGCTTCCTTTGTATTATTACACACAACGTCTGTTTAAATGATAGGCAGAACCCATCACCTCTGCAGATTCATTTCAGGCAGATTTCAGATCATCAAATTGTGTTATATTTCCTTCCTACAGTACTTTTTATATTACGATATTTTGAGCAGTTTGCCTCAGTTGTCTCACAGTATCCATGTTTGTCATTAACATAAGATATTTTGAGCAGTTTGCCTCAGTTGTCTCACAATATCCATGTTTGTCATTAACATAAGATATTTTGAGCAGTTTGCCTCAGTTGTCTCACA
>JAAQRG010245847.1:0-12292 GCA_011634625.1 Babylonia areolata
GTGTGTGTGTGTGTGTGTGTGTGTGTAGTGCACATACAGAGAGATAGAGCGATTGAGTCACAGACAGAGACAGAGAGAGAGAGACTCTGGCCCCAGGGCTGTCTAGGAGCTACTCGCCATACTGACAACTCACACTCTGAGAGACAGAAGTCTAGACAGAGAGAAGAGACAGAACAACTTGAGTGGAGGGAAGAGTAGCCCTAGGCTAGTGCAAAGTGTAAGTGCCGACTGTAACTGTCTCCTTCAAGTTGTTGTTATTTCATTTTCCTACACTTTTCCACACTTGTTCTCTCTGTGTGTGTGTGTGTGTGTGTGTGTGTGTGTGTGTGTGTGTGTAGTGTGCGTGTGCGTGTGTATGTGTGTTTGTGTGTAGCGTGTGTGTGTGTGTGTGTGTGTGTGTGTGTGTGTGTGTAGTATATTTCAATCATAACAGAAAGACAGAGGCAGCGAAATGAAGAAAAGAATTAAAAAAAAAAAAAAATTAGTTTCAATGGGCCAGAATTTGCGGCGGACTCATCCATATAATTTTTGCTTCACTACATTTGCTTTGGAGAAGGGGGGAAAAAAGAAAGGAGCAGATGCCTGACCTCGTGGTATATAAACCCAATATGCTGGTCAGGCCTTCAGAGCCTACCCAAGGTTTGTGAAAAACATTAACAAAAAAAACATGAAATGAAATAAATTAACTAAACAATTGAGTACATACACTGAGATCTGATCAAATGAAAGATGTGTGGAATTTGAAGCAAATGGTTGAATTTGAAACTAGTACACACACACACACACACACACACACACACACACACACACACACACACACAGAGGGAGAGAGAGACACTGTGTAAAGACCAAACCGGGTGTGGGGAGGACTCGGAATGAGTGGGGTGGGAGTGATGTCAGTTACACGGTGAGGATGGAGGTGGGGTCCAGCCTAAAAGTGCAGGAACAGTAGACGAGAGAGAGAAAGAGAGAGAGAGAGAAAGGGGGAGAGGGTAGGGGTACAGCTGCTGTCCAGGCAGCCTACACCACCGTCTCGACATAGGGACTCTCCCAGTTCGCGGAAAGTGTTCCGCGCCCCTAACATCAACACCAGAGTTCAGTTAGCACACTGATTAACTGGCCATATGGGAAGTCAGACAAAGGAGCAGTGGGAGGGGGTCGAGTTGAGGGTGTCCGGCGTTCGTTTGGCCCACTATTGTGGGTTGGGGTGTCTGTCTCGAGTGTTGTTGTCAGGTGTAGACACTTTTTCTCTTCTCACACACGCACGATACACACACACACACACATACACGTTGTCTCTCACGGCAACCACTTCTCTCTGTGCCTCTGTCTCTGTTTCTCTCTCTCAGTCCACACACGTTTCTTTGTCCAACCTCTACTCTCTCTCTCGCTCTCTCGCCCTCTCTCTCTCTCCACACACGTTTCTCTTAGCCCCCCCTCTCTCTCCACACACACGTTTCTCTTAGTCCCCCCTTCTCTCTCTCTCTCTCTCTCTCTCTCTCTCTCTCTCTCTCTCTCTCTCCACACACAGGTTTCTCTTTGTCCCCCTCTGTGTTTCTGCCTGCTGTTGTTTGCCCCCGTCACCCAAAGGCCCAGAGATCGGCTGAGACAGTCTCAAATCGAATATTTGTGGTTGTCTTGCTTGTCTCATTGATAACCCATTATTGTTTAAAATTCATTAGTGCTGACGTTTCAATGTAATATCGAAAAATCTTTCAAGTGATAACAATAATATGTCGGAATATCGCTTCTGCCACTGATAAAGCAGAGCTGCTAAATACATCACCTGAATTTGAATCTTAAATGCTGGCAAAAAACAAAAACAAAAAAAACCCCAAAACAATAACAACAGCAAAAAAAAATAAATTAAAAAAATAAAAAAATAAAAAAATAAAAAAAAAAATAGAAAAGATTCGAAAGCACCATCATGACCGAAACTGATATCGTCACTCTAAATGTCATGCATTTCATGACGAAAACTCTTTGTGTGTGTGCGTGTGTGTGTGTGTTTGAGTTGTTTTATTTATTTATTTATTCATTTATTTATTTATTCTATTCTTTCTGATTAAAAAGCCTGTATAAACCCTCCATGATACAGAGCTGGTGTTCTCGGACGGACGCTGACTTCAGCGACAAGACAAGAATTTCATTCATGCGACAAGAATAGATGACTGTGGTGTCACGTGTGTGAGACAGCGTAGACCGTTTCATTCACAACACCCAGAACGACCGCGCGTGGGAAGTAGTAGTGGCCTATTTTTAGACCAGCGGATTTTCCACGCTTGGCCGTGTTGAGAGTCACACACCGCTGTCTGAGGATGAAGATGGCAGTGTTGTTTTACGTCCTCCGGTAATCACCACATGGGACATTTCTAGTTACTTTGTCTAGGAGAAGAAAAAAACAGAAAAAGAAGATTAGTCAGTAATAAAGTATATGTGTGATGAATGTATTAAAAGTTACATGTAAGAATTTTTATAGTTGTCATTTGAACGCTCCGTGGATGCCGTCCATGGGGAGGGGCCGATAAAATACCTTTATTTAGAGTCATTCTAAAAAGGTTTTAAAATCTCAGGGCCACTAGGTTGAAAACTGTAACAAAGAAGAATGTAATAAAGAAAAGGGGGCGAGGGGCACAGGAGGGGTTGGGGGTGGGGGTGGTGGTCAACTTGAGCATGTCGCCGTCAAAACAGATAGCCTCTTTCTAATGTGTTTATGCATTCTGCTAGTTTAATGACAGGGGTCCATTCCAGTGGGCTCTTCTTAGTTGTTGTGTCGTGTGTGCATGCTAGCTTTTCTGGGTTTTTTTTAATATTCTTATGTCCCATAAATGTGTGTGGATTTAAATTTTGTTTTGAGGCCATCCGTTCTAACTCGGGACGGATCCCAGCCGTGAGCGGTGGCCACCCACTGACCTATAAACACGATCTCAGTGAATACGATCTCAGTGTGGCCACCTGACCCAAGTCTGTCTCCCAGTGTACATCTGCAGTGTAAAAAATAACTCCTAAATATTTTACCTGTTTCGACCGTTTGATGATTTCTTCATATATGTGTATACTGAGGTCTGTATCCCTCCTCCTGCTCAAGATAATGAAGACACAATTGCCTGTAGAAAAGAAAAGAACCATAATGAAATAAGTAGTTAGTGGGTCTATGTCGTGTTGAAAATTCTTTATAGTTTTGTTATATTTATTTACCTTCTGGGTGTTATGAAGCTGCGACCATATGACTATGTCGTCGGCATACACTAGAGCAGAACATTTTCTAAAATTTAATATATTCATGTCATGTATCATGATGTTAAACAACATGCGGGCTATGATGCTACCCTGTGGGGACAACGATGTCCAGTTTATGTATGTTTGAGAGAGCGTTGCCCGCGCGGATTCTCAGTGTTCTATTTAATAAAATATTGAATAATAAACATATACATTCTACCATTGATACCTAATTTACTTAATTTAGATAATAGTTTATTGTGCCATACTGCATTGTAGGCGCCTTTGGTGTCAAAGAAAGTTGCAAAAACTTTACTCTTTCGGGCTAAAGCTTTCTTTATATTACTATTTAAACTTACCAGGTGATCCATGCAGCATCTTCCTCTTCCGAGACCTGCTTGAAAGGATGGAATAATATCATTTATTTCTAAGAAATACTCTAGTCTGTCTTTAACTATTCTTTCATAAATTTTCCCTGGATGTGGAGTAAGAGAGATGGGGCAGGGGGAATCTGGAGACCTGGGGTTGTTGGGTTTGAGTACCCCTACCACTGTGGTATCCCTCCATGCTTGGGGAATCACTCCCTCCACCCACCATCTCTGGTAAAAGCAACGCAGTTCCTTCATTATCGTGTGGGGTAGCCTTCCCAGCATCCTGTAGGAGATGGGGTCGGCACCAGTAGCTTCGTTAATATTTTCTTTATTTTGTTTATTGTGTTGTTGACTTCATGTATAGCAAGAGGGACATTGTATGTTGACCCATTACACACTGGAGGGTCGGGGACGAGTCCCTTAGACCTTCTTTGTTGCTCATGGGGACCCAGATGGCTTGTTTGGCTGGCCTTTGCAAATGGTCGTGCCAAGACGTCAGCTTTTTGCTGTTTTTTTTTGTTGTTGTTTTTTTTTGTTTTTTGTTTTTTTGTTTCTATATTATCTACTTTAAGTGGGGGCTCGGGGGGAGCCCTTTAAATTTTAATTTTTTTAATTTGTTTCCAGGCCTGGTCTAAATTTCTATAGTTTACTCATTTATCATTTATTCTACTAAAGTATTCTAACTTGGCCCTTGCGATTGTAGCGTCACAAGTACTTTCAGCCCTTTTTCTTTCAATAAAAGCTGTATCTCCTGGCCGCCTCTTGAAAGCGGCACAGGCCTGTCTATTTGTGATTACTGCCTGATGGCATTCTTCGTTCTATCAGGGGTTCAGTCTACGTGTGTTTGTGTTATTTGTGACTGCTTTTATTGGAATAGATCTATTGACTGCGGTAAGGATATGTTGTCTTATATTATTGTAATGAATTTCTATGTCTCTGTCATAAAAGTGGTCAGGGTCTGTTACATTAAAAGAGTTACTGAACAAAGTCCAGTCAGCTTTATCATAATCAAATGTAGATTTTGTACTAGTTTCTGTTCGATTGAAGTCGGTATGGACTTGCAAGCATATTGGCAAGTGGTCAGAGCGAAGGAGGTCAACCCCCACAGTCCACTCACACGTAACAGTCAACTCAGAACTTACCAAGGTCAAGTCTATAGCAGTCTGTTTGTCTGTCTGGTAGTCTTGTCGGCATCACGTCGTTCAGAATACAGAATACTTTATTATCTCAACAAGAGAAATTCATATTTGGTGTAAAACAGAAAAAAAAACACAAGAAAATCACAGTCATTCAACATGTATATAGATAAACCATATTAAGATGTAAACGGAGGGCAAACTGAAATACATATGTGGTGTAAAATAGAAAAAAACAAACAACACAAGAAAATCACAGTCATTCATGTATATAAACCATACTGAGATGTAAACGGAGGGCAAACCATCATTACAATCAATAATCACAGTAGACAACAACAACAGAAACCCTTAAAAAGTAATTTAGAGTAAATCATACATACAGATCTGTGTAAAAATGTAACAGAAACACGGACGGATAGCAGAAAAAGGACATGTGTAAACATATGCTGTATATACATGTACAAGCAGGAGACTGTGACGTGTGTGGAATCTAGATGACTCGGGACGCTGTTATAAATCCCCACTGACTGACGGTCTGTTGAGTAATTTCATTTCGTTTGCTCTCTTGTGTTTGTTTTGTTGGGTTGGTATTGCTTGTGCATGTACATTCAGCATATGTTTACACATGTCCTTTTTCTGCTATCCATCCATGTTTCTGTTACATATTTACACAGGTCTGTATTTCTATATTTCTATGTCATGTTTAGTTCTATTCTCTCACTTGCCGAATCCATGCTACGGTCGAACAGTCACCCATATGTGTAAGCCATTGCACTCAAATGGTGCAGAAATAACAGGACAGGGGGATATTAAGTTCTCTCTTTTGACCCCCTCATGCAACTATACATTTTCAGAAGTCACGTCGGTGAGAACACGTGATGTGATACGAGACTTGAACGTGACCGCTTCCGGGGAAGCCAGTGAGCGCAGCGCACGGGAAGGAGGAGAGCTGGGTCTCGTGGCTCACTCGTCGTTGGATCGACGTTTCAACCGGTAAGTTCCTTTCGTTGTGTTTCTTGGTTGTGTTGAAAGGTTTGGTGAACCGTTCGGTTCAAACTTTGGGTTTTCTACTCATTTTGAGACCGTTCAGTCAAATGAAAATTTGTACTGGTACAGGCAGCTGATCTCGCGCATCAATACGGGCTTGTCGAGAGATTTTTATAGTTATAACTGAAAACGGGAAAGATGGCTCGTGAAGATGTCGTTTCTTTCAGGTTCAGGTTCAGGGCGATGCAAACATCGTACTACGACGTAGCCTTGCGGCTTTATAGGCCCTGTTGGTTTCTGTTTTGTTTTTTGGTTTGTTTTTTGTTGTTGTTTTTTTGTTTTTCTTTTTGTTTTTGTTTTTGGTCAGGTACTCCCAAGCCCAGGCTCACCTTTGACCGTCAAAGTCAAACATTGTTTTCTTTATGATATCGTGGTCATCAATAAGCTTTTTAAAGGCATTCATGTTAGGTGCACGTTTGATTTCTTCGGTTAGTCTATTCCAATTGTTAGTTACACCGTAACTAAAAACAGATTTTCTAATGCTGCTACTATAATGTTGCTTCTGAATGTTGTCGGTACTGTTACGGGTGACAATGTTAGTTTGTGGATCAATAAAGAAACATGCTTTGTCAATGTCATCAACATTATCATATATTTTAGTCGCTTGTATCAAGAAGGGAGCTTAAGATATTTTAGAATTTCTTCATAAGAAAAATCCTTTATTTCATGGACTAATTTTGTTGCTCGTCTTTGTACACCTTCAATTGCAGCAGATTGACGCTTTAAATTTGGGAACCAAACCGTGTTTGCATATTGTAATATCGGTTTTACCAATGCTTTATATCATGTAGTCTTAAAAATGGACTACTGTCCAGAAATGTGAAGGCACGCTTGATTATACACGCTTGATTATACCAAATCTCTGATTTGCCTTATTTATTACGGATTTCTCATTTCTGACAAAAGAATTTCAAAGGTTTTATTTCGTGTAAATCCGTTTGAGCTTGTCAGTTTCTTATGAAATGAAGAAAAATCGTTGTAAGTTTGAGGTAAATAATATAACTATAAAACACCACCAACAAAAAACAAACAAAAACAAAAAAAAATAACAAAAAAACAAACAAACAAAAAAAAGACAAAAAGACAGAAACGTAAAACTATGAATGAACTATTCACTAATTCAGCCATGCTTATGAAGTTACATAATCTATTGATCCTGAAACTGTCCATGTCTCTCTTTCCAAGAGAGTAAAAGACAAAAATAAGGAAAAGAAAAAAAAACAGTTACAGTGTTGTAACCAGAGGACAGTCTTCCTACCGTTGTAAAACAGAACGGTTTATTCACAACCCCATGTGCATTTTTTTTTCTTTTCTTTCAGTCTTGTATTTATAGTATCTTACTGTTTTCTGCTGAAGTGTACAATATCATAATTGTCTACTGACAGTGTACGGTCAGTGCGATGACGTGAGGACAGAGTAAATAAAATAAAACAGAGATGAAAAGACTACTGGAGAGTTCCGTGCTTACATGACTCATAGAGGTGCGTCACATGATCTATGCTCTGGAAGTTGAGCAACAAAGGCGATCGAGAGAGGAAGAAGTGCAAAACAGTAAGCTTCTTTTATTTTGCTTTTTTTGTGTGTGTGCATGCAATGGCACTTTATACCAGCGGTATATCAAAGTCAAAACTGGTGAGGAAACAACAGACATGACTTCATTTAAGGCGCCGTAACTGGCTACCGGTGAGAAGTATCTATCATGTCCTGCTGTTTTCTGGTGAAATGCACAGTATCGTATTGTCCTATACTAATGTAGAAGGATTGTAAAGAAAGGTGAAATCCATCTTACGGTCAATGCGACAACGTAAAGACAGAGTAGAAACAAAGTCAAAAGAGAGATCAGAGAAACAACAGCTGTTACATATCCCCACCGACTGACGGTCTGTTGAGTAATTTCATTTCGTTTGCTTTCTTGTGTTTGTTTTGTTTGGTTGGCATTGCTTGTGCATGTACATTCAGCATATGTTTACACATGTCCTTTTTCTGCTATCCATCCGTGTTTCTGTTACATTTTTACACAGCTCTGTATTTCTATATTTCTATGTCACATTTAGTTCTATTCTTCTACTTGCCGAATCCATGCGACGGTCGAACAGTCACCCATATGTGTAAGCCATTGCACTCAAATGGTGCAGAAATAACAGGACAGGGGGATATTAAGTTCTCTCTTTTGACCCCCTCATGCAACTATACATTTTCAGAAGTCACGTCGGTGAGAACACGTGATGTGATAACGAGACTTGAACGTGACCGCTTCCGGGGAAGCCAGTGAGCGCAGCGCACGGGAAGGAGGAGAGCTGGGTCTCGTGGCTCACTCGTCGTTGGATCGACGTTTCAACCGGTAAGTTCCTTTCGTTGTGTTTCTTGGTTGTGTTGAAAGGTTTGGTGAACCGTTCGGTTCAAACTTTTGGTTTTCTACTCATTTTGAGACCGTTCAGTCAAATGAAAATTTGTACTGGTACAGGCAGCTGATCTCGTGCATCAATACGGGCTTGTCGAAAGATTTTATAGTTATAACTGAAAACGGGAAAGATGGCTCGTGAAGATGTCATTTCTTTCAGGTTCAGGTTCGGGGTGATGCAAACATCGTACTACGACGTAGCCTTGCGGCTTTATAGGCTCTGTTGGTTTTTGGTTTGTTTTTTGGTTTGTTTGGTTTTTGTTGTTTTTTGTTGGTTTTTGTTTTTGTTTTTTTTGGTTAGGTACTCCCAAGCCCAGGCTCACCTTTGACCGTCAAAGTCAAACATTGTTTTCTTTATGATATCGTGGTCATCAATAAGCTTTTTAAAGGCATTCATGTTAGGTGCACGTTTGATTTCTTCGGTTAGTCTATTCCAATTGTTAGTTACACTGTAACTAAAAACAGATTTTCTAATGCTGCTACTATAATGTTGCTTCTGAATGTTGTCGGTATTGTTACGGGTGACAATGTTAGTTTGTGGATCAATAAAGAAACATGCTTTGTCAATGCCATCAACATTATCATATATTTTAGTCGCTTGTATCGAGAAGGGAGCTTAAGATATTTTAGAATTTCTTCATAAGAAATATCTATCATGTTCTGCTGTTTTCTTGGTGAAGTGTGCAGTACTGTATTGTCCTATACTATTGTAGAAGGATTGTAATGAAAGGTCAAATCCATCATACTGTCAATGCGACAACATAAAGACAGAGAAGAAACAGAAAGTCGAAAGAGATTGATGAAATGACAACAGCTACGGCGCCGTAACTGCGTTCACGATTGTCGTTGAGAAGGTTGGCAAGAGAACGAACAAAAGGAAATTACTCAACAGACCGTCAGTCAGTGGGGATTTATAACAGTGTCCTGAGTCATCTTCGATTCCACACATGTTACCGTCTCCTGTGGTAGGATCCTGACGTAATATCTGTAGGGTGTGTCATGGCACCAATCAGCGTTGTTCATGATGGCCTGCAGTGGAATGTCGTGTAGCACAGCACAGCTGGTGGCTGTGGCACGTGTTGACCCCGGCGGTGTGGTCACCATGGCCTCGTGCAGAATGTTAGTGATCCACCTTCTGACCGTTGCTAGTTTCACGGGTTTGAAGGTGAAAGGGGAAGCAATGAGTTGTGAACCCTGTCGTTGATCCACTGTCCAACACACGTATTCTAACACATAGGTGACGGAACACAAGTTTTCATTCTCACACACTTTGAGCTTGACCGGCGGAGATCTGTGAGATGGTCTGTCTGTCTTAGAACCAACAGCCGCTTGCAACACCACACAGCTAGAACTGACATGACACAGAGAACTATCCACTGAAAAGAGAAGTAGATTACTCACTCTTTTAGCTGTGTAAACAGCAAGCATGAACACGACCTTGTAAGTCAGTTTGTCCAAGGGTAGATGTTGTGCAGGGTGCCACTGGGACAAATGCAACAATACAGTCCCAATATCCGAGGTGGGCACAACTTGTACAGAAGGGGGTCTTTTATTTAAAACACCTTTATTGATGAACCTACACACAAGGGGAGGGAGACTAAAAAATCTTGGTAAAAGTCGACTTACTTGGGATAAAAGAGGCGACGTATCAAGTCACAGGTTCTTCTTCAGGCAAATGAAATGAGTGAGTGACAGACAGAAAGATGACAGAGAGGGAGAGAGTAAAGTTCAGGAAAGGAAAGTGATGAGAAGTCACAGGAAAGGACACAAAAAACAAAGCAGGGTGAGTAGAACTGTCAGTGTGAATGTATGAGGGAAAGAAAGGGCTCTGAAAGGGAAGGGTTAGGGAAAGTGGGCAGGGCGTGAGAGGGCAGGAGTGAGGGAAAGGGGTGGAAGAGACTGTTAGTGTTCGGGACATATGAACAAGAAAGTAAAATAATAAGTGGAAAAAATATATATATGCACACACACACACACACACACACACACACATATATATATATATATATATATGTGTATATATAATTGAAAAAATAAAAACAACAAATAAATTAATTAATTAATTTTTTTAAAAACAAGAAAAAAAAGAAAAAAACACACACACACACACACACACACGCTCGCGCACACGCTCGCGCACACACAGGAATATATAAATAGATAAATACAATAAAATGAATTAAAATAAAGTATATAAACCAGAAACGGGATGAGGGGTGGCGGACAAATAGAGGAAAAGAGAAAGAGGGCAAGGATCAGAAAAGGGTTAGAGAATGCCTGGAAGACCGCTGCCGTCACTCTTTGGTGTTGAATCCAGCAGGGGCGAGGGTACCAAGGCGGGCAATCACGGTAGACTCCATGAAACGCGGGTACAGGCCAGTGGACTGGTTCTGCCAGACAGCAGCGATCCAAGGGGATGCTTCCGTGTCAGTACAGGTTTGTGTGCTTCTAAAACGGAAGAAATCGCTGAACGATGCACGTTAAGGGTCCTCCATGACAGTCCCTTTTCAAACAGGTACTGTAGCATCCAGAGACTGGTCGGCACAGAACCGCTGCCACTCACGTCACACAGCTTGGTATTGTCGACGGGTACTCCCACGCCAACTGCCCTCGAGCTTCTCAAAGGTAGCCGATGGAAGGTGAAGCCCTGTGGCTGACCGCATATGGGCCATACTGTCAGCCTGAGAGCTTTCAGGTTCTTGACTGGCCGGCCTGTTGCTGTGTTGATCAGGAGATCCGACGACATCGAAATCCTGTGCGGCGTGTCGTATAGTAGCTCCATCATCATCGGCGTCCAAGGGGAGTCGCTCCAGCATGGGGCTATCAGCAGCATCCCGGAGTGAGTTTCCCTCAACTTGTTCACTACTGTTGGCACCAGAGTGGGAGGTGGAAGGCGTAGAGCAGGGGAAAGGTCCAGGGCTGGCTGAGGGCATCCACCGTATACGCCTGGCTGTCCCCCCGTTGTAGGGACATGTATCGGCTGAGCTGTGCTGTCTCCCTGGACGCCGCGAAGAGGTTGATGTGGGGCCGGCCAAACCAGTGAAAGATTTTCTGGACCACACGAGGAGACAGGTGCCACTGCGTGTCTTTGTCGCGTGAAAGGGAGTCGGCTATGGTATTGGCAATTCCTCAAATACACCGGGATTAAAGTGATCCTGTTGCGCCGACACCACAACATGGCAAGCCAGTCGGGAGAGAGTGAGAGACTTGTTAGGAACGCCACAGCTGTGCGGTTGTCTATTGCGCGTGCACGCACTTCCCTGACACTGTGTGAACCTCCCTTAGGGCACACTTCACGACTAGTAGCTCCAAGTAGTTGTGTTGTCCCCCCTCCACAGTTGACCAGCGGTTGCTGGCTGTTAGGGATTGCAAATTCGTCCCCAACTAGTAATGGACGCGTCTGTTGCCATAATGACGTATGGGCATGGTCAGCGAAGTGGAAGACATAAGGGTTGGAATGTACTCCAAAAGTGGAGACTGTCCCTCGCTTCCTGGTGCAGGTGTACCCTCTTGCCTATGTCTTGAGTGTGCCAGTACACCGAACGAAGTGTGGCTTGCAGCTCCCGTGAGTGAAGTCTTGCTTGTCGCACTCCATATGCCGCAAAAGATGCCTATCTGCCAGCAAGTAGATCTCTGCAGCTTTGTCCAATGGGAAAGTCACTGTCAGTGTGCGGGTGTCCCACTGCAAGCCGAGGTAGGTGAACCGCTGCTGAGGTACGAAGGCGGACTTCCCCGTGTTGAGGTAAACCCTAAACGGGTGAGAAAGGCACTTCATGCTTCTGAGGTGTGACAAGTCAGCTGATCTGGTGCGGGCCAGGAGTAGGATGTGGTATAAGTAGATGACAATGCGCACCCCTTGTGTTTGTAGGTAGAGGTTACCTGCCCTGTCAAATACACTGACGAAGTTGACATCGGTATATGGCTATGCCTACCAAGCGGCAGAGGCATGAGAGCTGATACCGCGTTGGTGCAGGGAGCCAAACTCACATCCACAGACTGGGCCAGATTGGCTAAAGCTGTGGATGTGGACACTGTGGCAGGCCCCACGGGGGTAAGCACCGAGCCTGGGGCCTGCATTCTCGACTGTTGCGACATGAATTGAGACATTTGCCTCC
>JAAQRG010245848.1:0-10307 GCA_011634625.1 Babylonia areolata
GGGGAGGTGAGGTGATCAGATTCGGGATTTGAAGCCTTCCAGGGTTGGGCTGAGGGCAATCTCAGCAGGAAGGCTGTTCCAGTTTGTTATGGTTCGGGGAAAGAAAGATTTTTTGTCTGTCTTAACCATTCTGTAACCTTCCTCCACGATCTACTCAAACAATAGAAATAATATTGTAACTGGGCAATTACTGCGTTGTCAGTTCTGGAACTGGGTACTTTTGGATTTTTCCCCCCCGCCACAGCCTTTCTCGGAATGTCTTATTCAGTGACTCGTTCACTCCTTCACTTCTTTCATCTTTTCCCCCCCTTCTCTACTTTCTGATGACTTAAATCGAGACTTTTGGGTATGTCGCGGACAGATCTGTTCTCACAGGAACCAATCGAATATCTAGCTATTTCTTTCTTTCTTTTTGCATCCAAGTTTTAGAGTTTTCGAAACCAAGTTGTCAGTCATTTCATTGGAAAAAATGGATGGAGAAGCTGAAATACCCAAAGAGATGAGACAGATGGAAAATACTGAGGCAAGGACAAAGTGTCATAATTATATTACCTAAGCTGAAGTGACTTGTCTCCAATGTCATTGTTTTCGGCACAAAGGACAAAGGGAGGGTAAAGGAAGTTCTCTTTGAGAATCCCTTATCGGCGGGAGTCAGCGCGAGCGGAAGAAGAGCGCGGGACCTCTTTGCCCTGTCTGTTTACCTTCGTTACATGGCGACGCACCCATGTCAATGGCCGCAAAAACGTACAGTACGCCAAAAGCACATTGCTAGTATCTGGACACCACCCTCTGTCTTCCTCCTGCCCCGGGTATCATCTGCCATTGTCAAGCGGGTGTCGATTACCAGAGCGATAGCTTCTATTCACAACTGCACGACAATAATTCGTAGGCTTCAAAGCACTTAGATTGAGTGCTTGAAGTAAGTCGATCCTGATCTTTTTTCTTTTTAACTTGCGTGTCCAGTCAGTGTTCGCGAAGACCGCTGGAATTTGAGAAGGGGGAAACGTGTTCTGTTCCACAACAGCCAAAATGCAGCGCCAAACGACAGGGATTATGTTTTCCTACATCAATAAGAGGTGAGGATTAGCCGTGCTGATTATACACAGAGTAGACGTGTGCAGAGAGGTGTTTGTGTTGTCAGCTGTGTATGTGACAGGCCTGTAATTGTTCTCACCAGACACAACAGGATGTACTAGTGACCAGATTTCAGATTGTGAGGATGGGTGTAGTGGAATGGTGTTACCCCCCTTTTTTTCCAGAATGTATTCTCAAATCCACAAAAAGTGTGTGTGTGTGTGTGTGTGTGTGTGTGTGTGTGTGTGAGTGCATGCATATGTGTGTGTGCGTGTGTTTGTGTGGGTGGGTGTGGCGCACAAGATATGTGGGCTTGTGGCTATGAATGCTTACTTATTTCGATAGTACTTTAATAATGACAAAGATAATAGTAATAATAATAATAATAATAATCCCATTTATATAGTACCTTTCCATGTAAGCATGCCCAGTTGCACTGTACAATGTAAAAACTGACGAGTAGAACATGCATTCAAACATGGAAGTGGAAAACTAACATCCATTATCCTTAACAGACATCCAAACACTATATATACCTTTATGTTCAGACACACATGCAGATGTCCACACACAACATCACACTCAACATCACACACAACATCACACTCAACATCACACTCATTATACATATCATACGACTCGTACATCGCAATACCTAAATCATGCACATTTTATGTACAGTATCAACACAAATATGAGAATACTTAAAGGATATTGCATTACTTATAACCCAGTCTCAACACTTAAAAAACCTCAAATACATCACAGTGCCAAATTGATATGTGTGTGTGTGTGTGTGTGTGTGTGTGTGTGTGTGTGTGTGTGTGTGTGTGTGTTAGTGAGTATGTGTGTGTGTGTGTGTGTGTGTTCATCTGTTTATTGATGTTAGACAAAAATAAAGAAAAGAGTTGTGTGCATGTGTGTGTGTGTGTGTGTGTGTGTGTGTGAGTGAGTGAGTGTGTGTGTGTGTGTGTGTGTGTGTGAGTGAGTGAGAGAGAGAGAGAGAGAGTGTGTGTGTGTGTGTGTGTATTTGAGTGTGAGTGCGTTTTAGTGTGTGTGTGTGTGTGGGTGTGTGTGCGTGTGTGTGAGTGTGTATCATGAGATGCCAATTGTTATGATTTCGTGTTATTTTGTTATGCTTGATCACAGTTTGTTCTGACGTTACACCAATGTCAAAATTGTTCTGATAAGTTCATTTTCGACTACATAGCATGGTGTTTGTGTGTGTGTGTGTGTGTGTGATTTAGTGTGTTTGAGTGTGAGTGTGTTTGAGTGTGTTTGTGTTTTAGTGTTAGTGTGTGTGTGTTTACATACATGCGTGTAAGGGAGACAGTCAGTATAGAAATACCATTGCTTTTCTTAGCCTGTGCACAAGGAAATCTGTCAAACAATGTAAGCAGTATATCTATGTCCCTGCTTATCTCCTGACTTGTCCCAAGACGTGGTGATCTGCTCAGATAGTCAAAGCCTTAGTCATGTTCGGCCTGTGTCATGTCATGTCAGTGTGTGTGTGTTTGTGGGGGATCATACTGAACTCTCTGTCTATCAAATATAAACCTCCATTGTGTGTGTGTGGAATTATACTGTATTCTTTGTCTATCGAAGGTATACCTCTGTTGTGTGTTTGAAATCATATGGAATTCTTTGTCTGTGGAATGGCTACCTCTGTACTGCCGGAGTCTTTTTGTGAATGTTAACATAGCAAATATTCCTCCATGTTTGTTTTTTTTGCAATGTTAAGTTTTTGATATTGTATGGCAAATACGCTCCTATGCTGCAAATAGATATGTGTATATAAACTAAAGGCATTAAATTGAAGACTATTAGTACTGCGACTACTACAACTACTTCTGCTGCTAAGAACTACTACTACTACTACTACTACTACTACTACCACACACATGAACACACACACACACACACACACACACACACACACACACACATACACACACACATTGCTTAGAATGTTTTCAGAAATTTTAAACTCCAGTCCAGTTGGTATCCCCCTTTGATGTATTATATTTAATACTGTTATTTATATTTACATTGTTGTAGGTTAATACTTGTTGATATGCATATACATATTCTCCTTCCCATGACAACTCATTCAATACACACCACAACCTCTTCAGACTTTTTCTTATAATATACTTTTCCTCTGATACATAACATGAACTTTTTTTTTCTTTTTTTTTTTTACACAAATATTCACAAGCATTCCCTTTCCTTTATACACTACTTTACTCCTTTCCGTCTAAAAACACTTATAGTGAATAGACGTTAAACTGAAGAAAACACACACACACACACACACACACAGACATCTAAAATCCTGTAGTTTCAAAACACTCGGTGCCGACATTTCATTCAAAAAAACATGCATTGAACTCTTTGTGAAATCAGTGGTGGGTGACCTGCTGTCAAACACTGAGCGACAGGCCTTGTCTCCTTTTGTCAGACAAACTCTTGAGGTCTGTGGAGACTTGTCACAGGAGCCCCTTAGGAAGCAGAAGCCTGTTTGCCCACCTGATAATCAATGCTTGTAGCGCTTTGCTGTGCTGTGCTGTGCTGTGCCCTGCAGGCTATGTGCCTGTGTGTGTGTGTGTGTGTGTGTGTTGTGTGTGTGTGTGTGTGTGTGTGTGTGTTGTGTTGTGGCAGCTAGAAGGTTAGTTTGATTTTTTTTTTTATTGGGGGCTTGGGGAGTAGGGGGTTCCTGGGGGTCTGAGAGGCTGAAGGGGGTCTGGGGGGTTAGGTATCTACCAGCAAAAGGGGAGGGGGAGGCCACAAAAAACATATTATTAAACAATAATACAGAGACAACAGTTGTAAGATATATGCAGAAAAGCAGTTGTGATGTTAAAAAAAAAAAATATATATATATATATATATATATATATATATATATATATATATATATATATATATATATATATACATATATATAAATATATATACACGCACACACGCAGTCCAGCCCAGTGCTGATCAGTACACTGTGGTAACTGGAATGTGATGCGGTGTGCTGTGGTTCAGTTCTGCATAGTGTAGTACAGTGCAGTGAAGTACAATACAGCATAGCTTTTTACACAGCAGTTCAATACTGTTCAGTACAACAAGACGCATTGCACCGTGATGAAGCAGAATATAGTATTGAATTGTGCAGTGCAAGACAGTGTAGCACAATTCAGTACAGTATAACCCCCGAAAATGGAGTGTGGCTGCCTACATGGCGAGGTAAAAACGGTCATACACGTAAAAGCCCACTCTTGTTCACACAAGTGAACATGGGAGTTGCAGCCCATGAACGAAGAAGAAGAAGAAGAAGAAGTATGGTATAGTACCAGCATTGTGAAAGTGTAGAGCCAGACAGTATGGCACAGTGCATGTATGGCATAGTTTTATATGGCACAGTACATATATGGCATAGTATTGTGCAGCATGGAGCAAGACAGTATGCACTGTACATGTTATGGCATTATATTGGGTTGTGTAGAACAAGACAGTATGGCACGTTACATATGATATATATATATGGCATAGTATTGTGCGGTGTAGAAAAAGACAATATGGCACAGTATATTTATGGCATAGTAATGTACGCCACAGTACATATACGGCATCATATTATGAAGTGTAAAACATGACAGCATGGTACAGTAAATATATGGCATAGTATTGTACAGTTCAGAACAAGACAGTGTGGCACACACATTGTATAATGATATGTGCTATACGATACAGTCTACCACAGTACAAATGACCATACTGTATTGTGCAGCGTAGAACAAGGCAATATGGCACAGTACATTGTATGATACTATGTACCATGCCGTACAGTGCATCACAGTACAAATGACAATACTGGGGTAATTTGGGCAAGATACTGGCTACTCCGCAATAATCAAATTCAACAGCAGATAGTCAGCACAGCGGTTGCTGCTGGTATGATGGTCATTGTTGGACATGACTGACCTTCGTACATACGCATGTTGTATTATTGTCATGTTTTGTGATGCGTTGTTGTCATGCTGTGTGGTGTATTGTTATGTTGTATTGTTGTCATGTTGTATGTTGTATTGTTGTCATGTTCCATTTTGTGGCATTGTTGTCATGTTGCATGATGTATTTTGTCATGTTACATGTTGTTGTCATGTTGTGTGTTGTAATCCTGTTAGTTGTATATTTTTGTGTTGTCGTGTAGTATGTTGTGGCACTGTTGTCATGTTGTGTGTTGTTGTCATGTGTGTTGTTACATTGACTGTTATCATATGTTGTTGTTGTGACACTGTTGTCATGTTTTGTGTTGTTGTCATGGTGTATTTTGTGATACCCGTGTCATGTTGTATGTTGTGACACTGTTGTCATGCAGTATGTTGTATTCCTGTCACATTGCATGCTGTTGTCTTCTTGTCGTGTTGTATGTCCTGACATTGTTGTCGTGTTGTATGTCCTGACACCGCTGTCATGTTGTATGTAGCGACACCGCCGTCATGTTGTATGTAGCAACACTGCTGTCATGTTATGGCGACACTATTGTCATGTTGTTGTAGCGACACCACCGTCATGTTGTATGTAGCGACACCGCTGTCATGTTGTATGTAGCGACACTACACCGCCGTCATGTTGTATGTAGCGACACCCCCGTCATGTTGTATATAGCAACACCGCCGTCATGTTGTATGTAGCGACACTACACCGCCGTCATGTTGTATGTAGCGACACTACACCGCCGTCATGTTGTATGTAGCGACACTGTCATCATGTGGTGCGTAGCAACAACTCCTGCTGTCCTGATGCATGTAGCGACACTGCCATCGTGTTAGTACGAGTACATTGTATACATGTCATGTGACAACACCGTCACGCTGTGTGTTGCTGTCTCACCCAGTGCCTACCATGACAACTGCATGCCAAGGCAGACTGTGGGGACGCAGGCCTCACCAGGAGGCCCGGGACCCAGCGAGGCCCAGCTGAAGGCCTGCGATGCTGTCACCCAGGACAAGGTCTGGAAACAGAGCGTCGCCTCCGAGAGGCGCTGTCTGCAGAACTGGTATGGAGGGCGTGTGTGTCCTGCTGTCTGTCTGAGTGGCTGTCTGTCTGAGTGGCTGTCTGTTGGTTGGTCTGTGTGTTTGTCTGTTTCTGTCCCTCTGTTGTCTGTGTGTTGTCTGTCATCTGTTGTCTGCCTGCTTGTCAGTCTGTTTCTCGGTCTGTTGTCTGTGTGCTGTCTGTCTGTCTGTCTGCTGTCTGTCTGTTTCTCGGTCTGTCTCTATGTTGTCTGTGTGCTGTTTGTCATCAGTTGTCTGTCTGCTTGTCATCTGTTGTCTGTCTGCTGTCTGTGTTGTATGTCATCTGCTGTCTGTGTTGTTTGTCATCTGCTGTCTGTGTTGTTTGTCATCTGCTGTCTGTGTTGTTTGTCATCAGTCATCTGCTGTCTGTGTTGTTTGTCATCTGCTGTCTGTGTTGTTTGTCATCTGCTGTCTGTCTGTGTTGTTTGTCATCTGCTGTCTGTCTGTGTTGTTTGTCATCTGCTGTCTGTCTGTGTTGTTTGTCATCTGCTGTCTGTCTGTGTTGTTTGTCATCAGTTGTCAGTCAGTTGTCAGTCTGCTGTCTGTGTTGTTTGTCATCTGCTGTCTGTGTTGTTTGTCATCTGCTGTCTGTCTGTAGGTGCCTGACTGTTTGTCGGCCTGTCTTTCTGTTGTCTGTCTGTCTGTCTATCTGTATGTTTCTCGGGCTGTTGTCTGCCAGTCTGTGTGTGTCTATTGTCTGTCCGTTGTCTGTCTGTTTGTCTGTCTGTCTGGTCTCTGTCTCCCTCCCCCCCCCTCACCCCACTCCCTTTTCCCGTCTCTCTCTCACAGTCTCAAGAGAGTGGATTCAGAACCGTCTGTCTGTCCATCTGTCAGTCTGTCTGTCCGTCTCTTGTTGTCCCCTGTCTGTTGGTCTCCCTCCCTGTGTGTGTGTGTGTGTGTGTGTGTTTAGACGTAAGCTGTATTTGTGTTTTGCTGTGAGGACCGACAGAAACCGATGCACTCTGTCAGTGTCACAACTCATGACAATCTCATGTGGACTGTTTTGTGCATTACCTTCCCCATTTACCCTCTCCCATTCGAGCATTCGTTCAGTGTGTGTTAGCTCCCGGTTGTGCGTTTTTTACGTGCAATCGGGGAGTCTCGTTTGTGTGTTTGTGTCACTGCTGAGCAGAGTTTAAAGTCTCTCTGTTCTGTCAGTGACACTTCTCTAGGCTTTTCGCCCGCGGCCTTCTTGGAGGAAGGTCGTGTCTGGGTTTGGGATTGGGGCTTTTTGCCCAGTGGGCACCCTCAAGTGAGGATGGCTTTTCCTCCGTGTGGCCCTGTATCTGTGTTCTGTGTGCTCCAGCTCAGAGGGAGTGCCCTGCTGGACATGTGTCGTCTGTTTTTGTTTTGTTTACAGCGTCAGGGTAGTGGTACCCGTTGGCAGTTTGCAGCATTCCACTTCCTGTGCCATCTGTCCGTCAGCTTGTGTTGGCCGGGCAGCGTTGTCGTTCCAGCTGCTGCTGACTGCTCTTCTTGCCCTCTTCTCGTCACTGTTGTCGTTCCAGCTGCTGCTGACTGCCCTTCTTGCCCTCTTCTCGTCACTGTTGTCGTTCAAGCTGCTGCTGACTGCTCTTCTTGCCCTCTTCTCGTCACTGTTGTCGTTCCAGCTGCTGCTGACTGCTCTTCTTGCCCTCTTCTCATCACTGTTGTCGTTCCAGCTGCTGCTGACTGCTCTTCTTGCCCTCTTCTCATCACTGTTGTCGTTCCAGCTGCTGCTGACTGCTCTTCTTGCCCTCTTCTCGTCACTGTTGTCGTTCCAGCTGCTGCTGACTGCTCTTCTTGCCCTCTTCTCGTCACTGTTGTCGTTCCAGCTGCTGCTGACTGCTCTTCTTGCCCTCTTCTCGTCACTGTTGTCGTTCCAGCTGCTGCTGGCTGCTCTTCTTGCCCTCTTCTCGTCACTGTTGTCGTTCCAGCTGCTGCTGGCTGCTCTTCTTGCCCTCTTCTCGTCACTGTTGTCGTTCCAGCTGCTGCTGACTGCTCTTCTTGCCCTCTTCTCGTCACTGTTGTCGTTCCAGCTGCTGCTGACTGCTCTTCTTGCCCTCTTCTCGTCACTGTTGTCGTTTGTGCAACAGCTTTTTCTTCAGTCTTCGTTGTCCACGTCATCGTTTGTTTTTTGTTGTTTTTTTATCATCTGGTGTTGTGCAGAGTGTTTCAGGTTTTCTTTGTTTATCAACTGTCCTGAGTGCACAACATTCTTCAGACTGTTTTTTTTCCGCTGGACGGACGTGTCTTCAAGCTCTGTGTTTTGTGTGTGTGTTATTATTTATCCATTCTGTTGTCATTTAAGTGTTGTTGCAGCCGGGGCTGTGGTTATTGTTTGAGTCAAGTTCTGCGTGTGATTGAATAAATGTATGTGAACCCTGAATTTAGTCTGTGTTTGTGCTGTCTGGGTGTTAGTGCTGGGCTGGGTGGGGGTTTCTAGTCCGCTCTCATATAGAGCGTGACAGTCAGTCAGGTCGGGGTCTTTCTTTCGTGTTTCTGCGAACACGTTTCTGTTCATTAAAAAACACACAAAAAAACATATTGAGCCCATATATATTGTATTCTGCTGGTGTTATGATCTGGTTCCAAATGCACGTTAACGAAATGTAAAGCGCCTTGAGCAGTATTTCCGGATGAAAAAAAAACTAACAAAAAAAAACCATAAAAAAAAACAAACAACCCGAAAACAACTCCGCGCTATATAGGCCTAAAGGTCAATTCTTCTTTTTCTTGTATAGTACTTATTGTGTCGTATTGTATTGTATTACTTTTTATCACGACAGGTATCTTTGTGTGAAATTCGGATAGCTCTCCCTCTGGAAGACTGTGAACAAGGTGGTGCCTCCTTTTGAAAAAAAAAAAAAAAAAAAAAAAAAGGATCTGCCTGCAAGTGTAACGATAAATTCGTTTTACTGTGAAACGTGGGTTTTTCTGCAGAATGTTGCCAGGAAGAACCCCGTTTGTTGCCGTGGGCAATCTTTGACCCCGCTCTTAAGCGCATTCTGCACACGGGACCTCGGTTTATTCTCTGATTCAAAAGTCTAGAACCCAGACCACCACTCAAGGTAGAGTGGCCGGAGGGAGAAGTGAGCATCTCAGGCCGTCAGTGTTCACGGGACTCGAACCTTTGGATACTCGCTTCCTAGTCGGGTGTGTCACCACTTGGCCACCCGTCCGCGTCGATTGTGTATGGAAAGGCGACTGCAATGTCAGCGTTATTATAGGAGTGTTGGAAGTGTTCCATGATGGCGTCGCTGAAGCTGAACGAGTATTGCAAACAGCGACGCACTTTGTAGAGTGGAGTTTAACGACCTATCGGCAATGAGCCCTTAAGGTCAAGTTGTTCGTGGCTGTGGTCTTTTCCATGGGGGTGTGATGTGGTCAAGGCGTTGGTCCTGTGGTCTTGTGGGGGTGTCGTCCTGGTTTAGATCGAGATCTCTTGGATTTTTACTCATTAGTACTGCTTTCAAACTGACCCATACATACTCTCCCCTTGTCCAATGCACAGTTTTACAAGGATGAGTTTACGTTTCTTGTTTCATTGTAAAGCGTCCGCTGTTATTCGTGAAAAGTGTTCTGAATTTATTAAAACAGGTTCGGAAAAAATGAAGATCTGTTCAATGTACTTAACATACACCGGGAAAAATTCAATCCAGTCACTTTCAAAATATGTTGCTGAAGCATACAACTTTGAAGTAAAATGATAAATATCACTAACTGTTGTTCATAGAGAAATTGAATTTGTATTGACTGCTATGTAAGAAGAACTTCGTCCTTTTCCACAGATATAATCATATATGGTGATATCCTCTCATCACAAGTGTAGATTTGATGGTCGAAATTATGTATCAATGAATTTTCACATATTGTTTGTTTTTTATTTGTCGTTTTCATCTTTTAAAAACTAGTTTGTTATTGTTCTGATTGTACCCACATGTCATTAGGGCTGTTAAGCTATTGACATGAAAAGAGTTCTGAGTCTCTCTCTGAGACAGATAGGCAGAGATTTACTACCAACTGGCTTGCGTTCTGATAAAGTTTCAGTGAGATTTTCAGTCAGTTTCAGTGGCTTAATTAAGGAGGCGCCACTGCGTTCGGACAAATCCATATACGCTACACCACATCTGCCAAGCAGATGCCTGACCAGCGGCGTAGCCCAACGCGCTTAGTCAGGCCTTG